>JABXWE010032440.1:0-19932 GCA_014611495.1 Limonius californicus | reverse complement strand
AATTGGATTTATTGCGAATTTTTGCTAAAATAATGAGAAATACAACTGAAAATTAACTAATTCGGATATCATTAGACGAGGAAAAAATCTTCTTTCGATGGGTGTCATTATAAACCCTCTAAGTTAAAATGGGGAGCAGCAATCTGCGAAAAACCTTTTTCCCATGTTAATTGCCTATGTTCGGTTTAGGAATATTCACCCGGTATATATGTAGCCCCATACCATAACAGAGGTTGGGGTGCTTTATGGTTGGAAAACCACACTTTTATGGTAATTGTTTTTGGGCAAATCTTCAGATATACGTATTACCAGTGTGATTATTAATATTAAAATGGATTTATCACTAAATCGCTAAATAATTCTATTGCCACTGTTGTGTCTAGTGCGGATGTTGTTTTGTTCATTACAAATAGTTAACTTCTTTGTTTCTTCGAAAGCAGGGTTTTTTGTGCCCCACATCTTCTAAGTCTAAACATAAGAAATCTTCTTGTAGTAGATATACACATGTTTGAATGAGTAGTTTCAGATCAAAATTTTATTAGTTAGGATTATGCATAGTTTTTGCAACATCATCAAGTGGAGCTATCTTTGTTAGGTTGTTGATGTTCTAATTCTCTAACATCACTGTATTTTTAAATAACTCAAATGACTCCTTACTGACTGTTTTGCTCTGGCAGTAATTTTCTGGTAGGAAGCACCTTATTTATGATGAAAAATCATTGCCTACTCTTTTGATCCCATAAATCAATTTGTTTCTCCGGAAGCACAATTTGCAACTTTTGAATGCATGCAAAATGCCAATACATGTTCATAACACAACAGGAATATCTTATAAAAATTTGTTTAAAATGAATATTAAGTACTTTTTAATCAGTTCATTCTTTTTGAAAAGAAATATAGTTAGTGGATAATGAAAATTAGATGAAAATGTTTTTTCAACCTTTTCTGAAGAGTTTCATAAACATAGTTACCAGATGAGCTAAAAATATAATTATAACCAAATTTCTAAAGCTAATTTTCAAAAATTAACCCACAAATTTGTGTTATATTTTCAATAATAATTAGAAGGTTGGAGGATGCCGAACTTTTTCACGCCTATGTCTAAGCCTGTAAATTATAACATTTAACTTGTTTACAGATAGCGGCCGTTTTTTACTATTTATGTGTAGCTACTTTGCAATACATAGCACCTATAATTATATGTTTATATCTAACATTCATGTACAAAACCCTTGGGGGCTTGTCTTGGAATGGGGTGTTGGTGGATGATGAGAGCTGTTCAGTGGACAGTGCTCCTTCGAATTCAGCTACAAACGATGATTCAAATGAATCCATTATGAAATCAGCACAAGAATTTCATGTAGCAGTGGAAAGCCTAAAATCAGTGAGCAGTTCATTCATGATGTGGTTATGTCTTTGAAATTCTGCTTTATAAATTTTAGATTTTCACTGCAACTGTATTCCGTGGACTATTTGGGTTTGCAACATGGTGGTGTTGCTTTTTGTACTTCGCCACTACTTCCATAGGAATGGTGTACCAGTCATATTTTACTAGATCTTAAGACGTAAAGACATAAGCTGTTATATTTATTTGAAAGATTAAAAATAAATTGTTTTTATTGTTTATGTTTATTTATTCTATACTGGATGGTTTAGACGTAATATAAATATCCCCAAAAAATGTAATGTAGTTGTCAACGAAATAGGCATATGTAAGATGATAAAATATTAACAGAATTTTCGTCTGAATTAAAATAAGTTGTTATTAACCTCTTTTTGTAGAACTGTAGGAATTTTAGTAACAATTGCATCTTTCAGTTCTGTTTAAAATTGTAATTACAGTTGGACTTTCTATTAGTGAATTTTTCTATATTACGAATATTTTTGTTTGGAATAGTGACTTCCTGGCAAAAATGCCTGTAAAGAAATTTTCCTTTACCGAAGTAAATATGTGTTATTTTAGTTTCAATTCTGATTTTAAAAGTTCCAGGTATGAGATTAGAAGTTTCTAATATATAAAATGTTTGTGTTTAAATGCCGATAAAGTGAAAATTTTGGAGGAAGCTGATGAAGGTAGCAAGAAACAAGATATTTTGGTATAATTTGACATTTTGGCTCTCAGTCTTTCAACAATTAAAGAAAATCGTGTTCAGTTTTAAAGAATTTTCGAAAAATATTTTGAAATGACAAAACATTAATTAAACAGAAGAGAAATGTTGGAAAAATTATCAATAATCGCCCTGCACATCCTTAGGCTTGTATAACAGCACAGAATTTTGTACAAAGTTTTGTTCAAAAATTTGAACATAATTTTGTACAAAGTTCTGCAAATCATGTTACTGCAGATAAGGTAGAAATCTATCCAGGTTTAATAATAATTGTTTACTTTTCTTTACATAACCTCGAATGTTGTTTATAAGTTATATTAAGTTTGGTAGAATGGCTAGCGTTGAGAGATTGTAAGTGGTACAGGTGGCAAAACATTTATGTCTTTGCCCTCTGTGATTATTGATGAACACTAGAAAGTGCTCGTTTGCGCATCGATTTTGTTGTTTCTGAACTAAATTCTGTAGACTTTGAAGCATAAGCTACAGAATTTTGAACAAAATTTTGCTGTATGACACATCTCAGAATTTCGTAAAAACACTTTGATCAAAATTTGGTACAAAATTCTGTGCCTTACACAATAAGAAAAAAAAACAAATTACTTTGAATATCACTTCGAAGTGACAACCTAGGGGCCAGAGGGGGCTACAAAAACGCACGTATATGTGCACAAATCCTTTGTAATTTGATTTTTAAGTTATTTAGGGAAAATTTAGTAATAAAATTATTTAAACTGAAAGTTTAACTTACAAATTTTATTACCAAAGAAGTTTTCTGTATAATAGTGTTTTCCTTCGGATTTTCCTTTTTAGCAATAGAAATGCTTGATTGTACATATAAAAGCAATTTTAAATAACTAGATATAGTTGGACAGTCAGAAAGAACAATCTTATGAAGTTGTTTTTCAAGCTTCAGTTGCTGAAATTGTGGAAAGATATTTCTACAATCAGTTATGTAAATGGTAGAATTTAATTTACACATATAAACAATAATAAAATATAACAGTGGGAAATTGATGTCTGAACCACTGAGGATATATAGCTTATGGTGGTTTAAAACTGACTCACATATAGTTAAATTTGGGGAGGGGGGCAGCAAAATTCCACGATAAACGTTTGCAAATTCTGAAGGCTGGTGTTTACACTTTGCAATTTCTTGCATTTAATTTACCGCAAACTTATTTCCATTTTTTTGAGATCAAAGCTGTACATAGACGCGTGCTCAATTATTTATATAATTCTTGTATGTCTTACCTATCTACTGACCCAAAGGAATTTTGGAATCTCTCAATATCGATTATGTTATGGATTAAAAAGATTAGACGTATTTTCAGTACATAAATGCTGATAAAATGATGAAATATCGGAAAAATTAAAAATTTGTTTAATCAGTAGGTAGATATATGATACGTCTAGCATAATCAGTGTCGAGAAATTTTTTATGTTTTGAATTGGAAGGGTAATCGGTAGTAATCTACATATATGTAGACGTATGCCCAGAACAGTTAATAAAATTATATTTGGTGGCAATGGCGGTTTCTGTATAAGTGGGCACGGGTGCGCCGTCTCCCTGATTAAAATATTAAAATTAATCTTTTATTTTTTGTTTTTAAATAATAACTAAAATAAACTAATTCTGCAAAAGTTTGTTTTTTATAGCTAACGTTTTAACGTTTAATTTGTCATATACATTCCGAGCGTTTTCGCCCCAAAATTCGGGATCCCCTTGCGCTATTAAATCGGCAGGCGTGAAGGTGGCATCTATTCGTCCCCCACGATTCTCTGTATTCGGCAAACAACGCTTGACCGTGCGTATATTATCATTATTGATTATAGCGTTCATTTAGTGGGTCGAACAGATTCACCCGCGCTCAAAGTTTTCTATGCTAAAGTGCAGTTTTGTGACTAGTAAACAATGAATAGTTTTAATAACCTTTTAAAGATTGGCTTTTCAAGACATTCGATTGGAGAAAAGCTTCAAATTAAAACATTAGGCAGGCCCACGTCGAAATTAAATTTAACACAAAAAAGGAGAGAAAAGCACAGAATAGGTGATACACTTATCGTTTTTCTGCAAAGACTTACAAACTTATACTTATATTTTAGACCGAGTAGTTTCTTCTTATCTCTAAGAAGAGGTTAGAAATTATATACAAGATCCGATTTTAAAGAAATATCTGGTGTTATGAACATTTTAACATTTTTGTTAAAAAATAATCTTGAAGAAACTTTTATGGAAGCACTGAGACTTCTAAATATTATTGTAACAACACCTATGACAACCGCCGAAGCTGAACATTGGAGAAAAAGTTGCGGACAAATTTATTTCAATGAAAAATCGAAAAGCAGAATTTAATTTTAAAAATTAAATGTGTTTGGGTGTGCTTTTTTATTAACTAATTACTGATTCGATGACTATCTTATACTACTGTTTGAAAGCAATTTACAAGAATGGATTTTATAACCTTTTAACGTGTTTTTAAGAACTTCACATTAATTTCAGGTGAGTGTTTTCCTATAATAACATACATTTTTGCTTTTAAAATTAAAATGCACCCCTCCTTGTTGAAACCTCACCAGCCGCCACTGTTTGGTGGTTAGACAACCCAAAATACAATATTTGAAATTAGTTTAGGTAAACGCCTCTCTTTCTAGCAGTAAATTCCAAATTTTTATTACCGTACCTCCTGCCGGATTAGCATGTTGACGCTGTTCTATCTAAGAGTTCTAAAAATAGACAAGCTGGGTATATACCTGTCAAGCTGTTGGTGTAGTAGACAATTTACTTTTTACCAGGTAGGGGGAGGGGGATATACATGCACTCTCTTGCACCTCCTCATGGGTGCCCATGGTCAGCGAGCTTCCAAAAAATAATCGTATTAAAATGCTTCTTTCAAGAATTTTCTGATAATGAGATACGCAAAAAGAAAACGTATCAGTTTAGAAGTTACTTATTAGACATGTCCAGCTTTAAGTAGTAAACAATTCATTTGAAATTTTGTAATTAAAATTAAACTAGAATAAAACATCCATAACCCAGTTAAAGGAAAAGCTCAAAGCTCTGGATATATAGGAATAGGAGACTGATCTAGACTCTAAGAGTATTTGATGCTAGCTTCTAGGGCTGTGTAACATCATTTTAATAAAGTTAATATACTCAGGTCAATTTTAGAAAATCCTTCACTGAATCTCTCCTTAGATGTTTGTTATCATGATTTGGTGTAGGTACCTACCTTGCATTGATTGATTGCAAATCGTTCAGTCACTTCAAATTTTCGATAAATGAAAAAAAGGTCTCCACGTGTATTAAAATTTTAAATAAAAATTAGAAAGCAGGTAAGAAAGAGATGGACTCTATTTTGCCTCCAGCAAATGGCCCATTCAAGCAAAGGGACTTAGGCCAGTATCCTTGCAAAATAAATAGTTCCTAAACATCCAACAATCTTTGAAGCTTTCAAGGTGCCAAAGAACTTGTAATTCATATGGGATTTAAAAATGCACCTATAGGTAGGTACAGTTCTCTAAATTAAATTATAAAATTTCAGTTACAAATTTAAAGATTGAAATATTTTGTTGTTTAAGAGCTTTCAATTTGTAAAGTCTTAAAAGGAAGTGATTCAGTAAGTATATAATTAGTACTGCAAACTAAATAATAAATAAAATGCATGAGAGACTTACATATGACGTATTTAATTATATGATAATAGTTTGTACAAATTAATTACTGCGGTGTAATGAAACTGTATTGAGTGGTATTGACGTCAAATTTGTTTTGTATTGTTTGCAGATATTTTATGTAATATAATTCTAAATTCATTGATTTATGATATCTGTGACATTGCACCTAGTTTTATTTTAATTAAAATACATAAAATTTGAAAAACATCACAGATTATTATAGGTAGAAGGAAGACAACCTTGAAATTTAATACTTGGGTGTGGATGGCCGCGGTGACGACACCATAACATGATATAATATTTTTACGTTTTCAAAAGTTGCGTTAAGTTTTTTTTTAAATTAAGATGTAGACATAGGCAATCTTTTATATGCCTATAGTGTAGAAAAATATTCAATCTGAGTAAATGTTTATAATTTTAAAGAAGGTTTTTTTAGGTACCTTCTTCAATTTACCTGAAAAGACCTGCGTTAATTCTTTATTCAACCCTTTTAATTTTTATGTTACCAAGTTTTCCAACGTAAAATGGTAAAAAAAATTATTTGGGTGTGCAACTGTCAGTTGGGTTGCCTATTTAAGTATACTAAGTTTCCTTAGCTAGTTTCCACGAAAAGATAAGGAACATAGCAGTGAACTTTAATTTCTTCATCTATAATTGTATTAATTTATCAATTATACGATTCATAGAAATAACTGTACCTACTGTCTTTATCTTTAGTAAACTGATTGCCACAATCAGAATTTGTTTGAGGTTTTATAATAAATTATCATTCAATAACCACATGTTGACAGTACATTTGATAATGGGAAGCTAATGCTATCTTCACTTTTTAAAAAATCATTGAGGATAATCAAAATCCAACCTCGTAGCGCACAGCAAAATTTAATTAAGCAGACTGCAAAGAATGACCCGTAGAATGTAAAACGAAAATTTCGTATACATTTTTTCTAAATTAACAATTTATCAATTCCAGCTACTGACAGTACTAAAATTGGGTAATCCAAAGATAAATATTTCAAAAAGTATTCAAATAGTATTTTACAATTCATGATCAATTAAGTTCCGACTCGGAAATAAAACGTGGTAAAATTTGAATAATAACGGATTTTATTATGTATTTCACAAATTTACTGCCAATATGGGTTTGATCTTTAATGGCAAGTAAATTACCTACGTAATTTTTAGGGCTTTTGATAACCTCGTATTGTAAGTTCAGCAACCAAAATTTTATATATTGCGTACTCAACATGTGCATTTGTCCAGGCTTTTCGTCACCTCAAGATAACCTTGATTTGCCAAACGTCATAAAATGCTTATTAGTCATAATATTTCCAAATATAGAAAGTTCCAGAGAACGTGGGATTTTACTCTAATCGTACTCAGATCCCGTTGATATTCTACCGTTGCTATTTCACGATAAACAAGTTCTACCTCACAAATCGGATTCTTGCAGGTGAAAATTATTAGAAAATTGTCTATTACTAGGATTTGAAATTCCCGCTTTTTTTTCATCACTTTCCCGCCATTACAAATTGGGAGATAAACCGTATTTAATAAATATTATTCCTGAAATTTACGGAAAATATTATTTATCTTTTTAATGTATAGATTTTAATTTTATTTATGTTGTAATAATGAACAAAATTGCAATCAATGTTTGAGGCACGCGAAACGACTCATTCCAGAAGTGACCTTTTGACCAATCCAGTTAAAGCGTTAACGAATCGAACGATTGTGATTGGTCGAGCAATGGAATATTCTGGAATACCCGAATGGCCTCCATATATAAGCGAACTTCCCGTCGATCTCGTCCGATTTGATCGTGAACGTCGCAAGCTTAAGGCGTGAAAAAAAAGTTTAAGCCTTGTCTGCAATACAAATAATTTATTTCAAAGGTAAGAATGAGTGCTTTCGATTTAAAATTGCTTTATATTTATCGCAGCGTGCTATTGTCACTCGCCTGTTATTTTGTGGAGGCTGCTCCTCCGATTTGAAAGATTGCTTATTCACGTTTTCTGGAACGAACCGCCATTGTGGTTTGAGCACGTTGTGGGGTGTGAAGTCCAATTTTGGTAGTCCAGTGGTCTCATTGAGTTTATCATTTGCAGATGGCAAAGGCACCAGCAGTAGGTATTGATTTGGGTACCACCTATTCATGTGTAGGAGTATTTCAACATGGCAAGGTTGAAATCATTGCCAACGACCAAGGCAACCGCACCACGCCATCCTATGTGGCTTTCACAGATACGGAGCGGCTCATTGGGGATGCCGCCAAAAACCAAGTTGCCATGAACCCCAATAACACAATTTTCGGTAGGTATTGATTTTTAACGCAGCTAGTTGTAGAATTAGCTTGGAGTAAATGATAGCGTAAACTAATTAGTTTTGTTTGAAACCATCACGTGGTCAACCTAACCTAGTATTTGGAATTGCGTGGTAATTATCTGGCAATCTAGCCAGAATAATAGGCAGCCTTTCTAGAAAATTCCATATAGCAGTTTTCTGGAATTCAATGCAAATAATTTTCAAGGACAAAGGGAGGGGGAGCTTTGTTATGTTAGTTCCAATGTGGGGGGGGGGAAAAATTTCAGAAAGTTCGTGTTCAAGCTACATCCTTGGATTGTATCCCATTAGCCTTCCGCTATTTTTTTTTTGTGACCTGCTTTAACAGCTTGTTATTTTTATAATGTGGGCCAAATTATGCAATTTAAAATAAACTAGTAACTCATTTCTATATGAAATAGTTACTTAGAATATGTAGTGGGTGTTTCTTGAAATACATTTGAGGCTTCAGCAACTTTCAATTCTTATAAATTGCTGTAGAAAGTGTGTGACAAAATCAGCTAATATAATTATGTATGTTTCAAAAATTAGAATGAGATGTTACCTGCTGCAAGAGCTTTAATTTTTTAAATAGCTCTGAAATTTTGAGTTCTGTTATATGGTTAGCTCACATAATCGAAAGGATGTGAAGCTTTTTCTTAAATTGCTGGGAATTCAATTTGGCTGGTAACATTTATATGATCTTTTAATTTAGTTTTTTTTTTCTACTAGATTTATCTCATTTGCTTTTATTGAGGTTTGACGAATTAATCATGTGTTTAGTCTTTCGTTTCTAGTCAATATTTTTAAATTGAAATAAAATGTTGTCAATGAAAGAATGCCAAGTTTGTCATTACTGTAATCGCTAAACGTACTTAAATTTAGTTGTTCAAATAGTTACAATAAACACCTGCCTACATTAACAAAAGACATGCCCCACTACTGAAACCAATAAAATGTTTTACTAGACTTTGTTATAATTATTTTACTTCTTACATTAAATTTAGGCCTTGCAATATCTAATAAACAGCTAT
The DNA here is from genome assembly GCA_014611495.1 of Limonius californicus. NCBI lineage: Eukaryota > Metazoa > Arthropoda > Insecta > Coleoptera > Elateridae > Limonius > Limonius californicus. The sequence continues at coordinate 10,793 of JABXWE010032440.1, read as the reverse complement.
TATAAGTATTTTGTTTGCATGGAAGCCTAAAAAATGCCTAAAAGCTTTGTTATAAAATTTTATCTGGAAGGATCTGAACATTCCTTCTGGTACAGTTTCATTGTACTTTATAAATAATAATAATAATAATACACTAATGCTAATTTGCAATCTGTATTAAATTTTGCATTCTGTACAACTTATTTTTAAACCTGATTGAAGTGTTACTTGGTCAGTAGTGAAATGTGCCACCGTGGATTGTATTTACCCTATTCGAGTATTTCAATTTAGTTAGTATAATGTTTTACAAGATTTCAATGTAGCATCCGATTAGATTCAAATGGGTTTAAACTATTATATGATGATACTCCATTATCATGCCAGATTAGAGTCTCTGACATTTTACGTGATTATAAACATATCTGAAGATTTAGAAAATGTTGCCCCATTTACAGGCTACTGTGAAACATATCTGATTTTGCTATTCTCCACAGATGCCAAACGTCTTATTGGACGTCGCTTCGAGGACGCCACAGTCCAAGCTGATATGAAACATTGGCCATTTGAAGTAATCAGTGATGGGGGAAAACCCAAAATTCAAGTTGCTTATAAAGGGGAGAACAAGACTTTCTATCCTGAAGAGGTCAGTTCAATGGTCTTGACCAAAATGAAGGAGACTGCTGAGGCCTACCTGGGAAAGAACATTACAAACGCCGTTATCACCGTACCCGCATATTTTAACGACTCACAGCGCCAAGCTACCAAAGATGCTGGCACAATCTCCGGCCTGCACGTTTTGCGTATCATCAACGAACCTACCGCCGCCGCCATCGCGTACGGCTTAGACAAGAAAGGCGTCGGCGAAAGAAACGTTCTGATTTTCGATTTGGGCGGCGGTACCTTTGATGTGTCCATCCTTACTATTGAAGATGGTATCTTTGAGGTCAAGTCCACGGCCGGAGACACTCACTTGGGTGGCGAAGATTTCGACAACCGTATGGTAAACCACTTCGTCCAAGAATTCAAGAGGAAATATAAGAAGGACTTGACGTCTAACAAGCGCGCTGTTCGCCGTTTAAGAACATCCTGTGAGAGAGCGAAGCGCACGCTTTCCTCTTCCACCCAGGCCAGTATTGAAATCGATTCTCTGTTTGAGGGAATTGATTTCTACACCTCCATCACTCGGGCTCGCTTTGAAGAGCTTAACGCCGATTTGTTCCGTTCCACCATGGAACCCGTAGAGAAGTCCCTACGTGACGCCAAGATGGACAAGGCACAAATCCATGATATTGTCCTTGTTGGAGGTTCCACTCGTATCCCCAAAGTACAAAAGCTCCTTCAAGACTTCTTCAATGGTAAGGAACTGAATAAGTCTATTAACCCTGATGAAGCCGTCGCCTATGGAGCAGCTGTCCAAGCTGCCATCTTGCACGGAGACAAGTCTGAGGAAGTCCAGGACTTACTCTTGCTAGATGTTACACCTTTGTCTCTTGGTATTGAGACCGCAGGTGGTGTGATGACTGCTCTGATTAAGAGGAACACCACTATTCCAACGAAACAAACGCAGACTTTCACCACCTACTCTGACAACCAACCTGGTGTGTTAATCCAGGTTTATGAAGGTGAACGTGCCATGACCAAGGATAACAACCTTCTAGGAAAATTCGAACTTACCGGTATCCCACCTGCACCACGTGGAGTTCCCCAAATTGAAGTCACATTTGATATCGATGCCAACGGTATCTTGAATGTAACTGCTATCGAGAAGTCCACCAACAAGGAGAATAAAATCACCATCACAAACGACAAAGGCCGTCTCAGCAAGGAAGACATCGAGCGCATGGTTAATGATGCTGAAAAGTATCGTTCTGAGGACGAGAAGCAGAGGAACACCATCTCTGCCAAAAATGCACTCGAATCTTACTGTTTCAATATCAAGAGCACCATTGAAGATGATAAGCTCAAGGATAAGATCAGCGAAGCCGACAAGAACACAGTCATGGAGAAGTGCAACGAAGTTATTGCATGGTTGGATGCCAACCAGTTGGCTGAGAAAGAAGAGTATGAGCACAAGCAGAAGGAACTTGAGGGAATTTGTAACCCCATCATCACCAAGCTCTACCAGGGTGCAGGAGGTCCCGGGGGAATGCCCGGTGGCATGCCTGGTGGCTTCCCTGGTGCCGGAGGTGCTGCTCCAGGTGGTGGAGCTCCTGGTGCTGGAGGTGCTGGACCAACTATTGAAGAAGTTGATTAAACGAATTCTATGCATTCCCTTTTTTCCAGTATTAATTAATTAATTTATTGCAGACATTGCTTTTAAATAATTATATTTCTTGGTAAATGTGTTGATCACCAAAGATAGTTTTTTTGTACATTCACTATTGGCATTTATTGAAGTAACTACAAGTTGAAACAATTACAATAAATAAAGTCCATTAAGCAAGTTGTTTTATTTTTAGGAGTATGATTTGCTAGATTAGAGGGTGCCTGGTATTCCTGGAAAACGGAAATGCTATGAAAGTAACATTCTGCGTTATTCTCTCCGTTCCAAAATAAGTGTCCGAGTTCAGTTTTATAATGGATTATCGAAATACGAAATTAAATGCATCGGTAGCTATTTATTTAAATTAAGCATGGAAAAAGTGAATCTAGTAGCTGCCTGAAGTTTGGCATTTATGAAAATAGTTTTTGAAGTGAACGGGTAAAATTTTGTAACAATTGCTAGTTTGGTTTTTTTTAACCGCTGACAAGTTGTTTAAGGTTAAATATTACGGTCGTCAAGGCAAAAACTACCCACAAAGTAAAAAAACCAAATTTTTACCCGCTGATAATTTGTTTAAGGTTAATTATTACGGTTGTCATGGCAAAAACTACCCAAAAAATGAAAAAACGAAATTTTAATAGCAGCAAGGAGTTCTACAATCTGCTCAAATCCTTCCACAATGGTAAACTAGAATATGGTGGCATAAGTGCAGATTTTCACGTTTCCTCAAAAATCATTCATTAATTAATTTGAAATGAGCAAAAACATGTTATGATTCCGGATCTTCAGTAGCTAATGTGAAATCCAAGAAAAAAGAAAATTCAGGAAGAAAACAAAAATCGGGAATTAATCCTTAATAAAGTGTTATGTTGCTCCTGACGAAATACCAATTTGATATTGTAGAAGTAAAAAATTTTTTACCAAAGTTATGTTCGTTGCCGCTGTTGCACGACTGCGGTACGATCCTCACTGAAAATCTGATTTATATGGAAAAATTGGTATTTGGCCTTTGTGGTGCAAGAACCAGTAAAAAGAAACTCAAAAAATTGTCAACTTGATACTTTAGTGACGAGACCCATCGAAGTTGCTCGATCAGTCTGTATTCGAACAATTGCAGAGCAATTAATTCCCGCGATAAAAGAAAAATAGCCTATTGGTAGTAAAACCATGCCAATCAAAATCCAGCAAGATAATGCTAAACCACATTGCAGTGTTATTGATGAGGAAGTTGTTTGTGCTGGTACTGAAAATGGGTGGAGCATAAGAATGATTTGTCAACCACGAAAAGCCCCGATTTCAATGTCCTCGATTTGGGCAGTGGCGGCTTGTACTAAAGGGCACGTGCCCACCCAACCACCAAGATAAACACAGAAAGAAATTCGCATGTACTAATTCAGTGCATTATTTTAATTTAATTATTTTAACGATGGTATCAAATTTTCCTTCCGCACCAAAGGCGCGGCTAACACGCTCAAAACTATGTTCCGGGGAACGCTCTGATTTGTACCTATTTAGAAGATGATTCGGTTGCCTATCGGTTATCTTCGCTATAATGTGATATACCAGGCGAATGGGGCACCGAGCAGATTGTTCCCCATTTAAAGTCAACGTTTGAATTTGCACTTTGGAGCGCTATTTTCGCGCAATCGCGCGTTTGAATTCAAAGACAAAAGTGACGTTTTTTCAATGATGGAAGTTAATTGTGTGCAAAAAGATCGACTGAACGCATTGGCGGTCCTATCAATAGAAAAGAAGTTCGTCCAGTCTATCCCGGATTTTGACAACAAAGTCATAGACGCCTTTTCCAGCATGAAAAATAGGAAAATGGATTTTATGTACAAAAAATAGGTAAGTTTTTTCTTGTGCCCACCCTCTTTCTTAACTCACGAGTCGCCACTGGATTTGGGTTTTTTAACGCCATTCAATCATTGCAACATAAAGAGTCACCGTTCAGTATTGATGAACTCATTGCGGTCGTGTATAAAGCATGGGACGAAATAACCGCGGAATAACTAGACAACGTTTTCATTACATTGCAGACGTGTATGGAATTGACCATGCTTCATAAAGGAGGCAGCAATTACAAACTCCTCATATAAGCAAGGACAAACTGCGTTTGTAAGGAACATTGTTAAGGCGGCGACTCACTTGAGCTGAGCTTGGTAATGCTCTTGCCGAGCATTACATTACAAAGTTCAATTGTCTGGCGTCGCGAATGCTCTGGATTTTTGGATCTGGATTATAGAGGAGGGTGAGATAACCTCACAACACTTAGGCCTCAATGTGGGCCCATTGTGTGTCCTCCATGCATCGGCCCTCACTCTGCTAATCCTCAAGCCATCCAACCCTGTTGATGAACCTGAGGATGTCAGCAGGTGGGGTGGTGCTGATACTGGCCATGCTAGGCCAGAAGTCCCCCAACATGGATCCTCTGATAGGAGCAAGCGCAGGGCAGTGACAAGTACATGCTCCGCCGTTTCCTCCTCAAGATTACATCCGCGACATTCAGGGCTATTTACAAGCCCCATCGTGTGCATATGTTTATTTAGTCGGCAGTGTCCCGTTAGGATACCGATAAATTTTCTCAGGTTAGATCTGGATAACTGTAGGCAGTATTTGGCAATCCGTTTAGACGGTGAGGCAAGAGCTGCTCTCGCTTGCCGGCAGCCTCGTAGAGTGACCCATCTGCGAGTATGACTGCGTAGGGTTTCGTCTTGTGTGATGGTATTGAGGGTGGATGTGGAGGGTGTCAACATAGGTTCCGGGCCCCATGGGACCTGATCGGAGCCTTGACGCGCCAACTCATCCGCCTTCTCATTTCCATAATTCCCGTCATGCCCTTTGACCCAAACGAGTTCAACGACATTATTATTTGAAATCTCTGTCAGTGCTTGGTGACATTGGTCTACCAGCCCCGAAGTAATTTTGCAACTTCTAAGTGCTAGCAGAGTCGCCTTGCTGTCAGTGGATATTCGTATGTGTTTTCCGCTAATCCCGCGATCAGCGACTGCAATAGCTCCGTGCATTACTCCTACCACTTCCGCCTGGAAGACAGTAGTGAAAGCACCCAGGGGCATACTTGTGTGGAGATCTAGGTCCTCAGAGAAGATTCCTGAGCCAGATCCTTGTTTTGTCTTTGATCCGTCTGTATAGATAGATACTTCCGGTCTGGGTGCTTCTGGCGCATCCATCAGTATACGGAAAGGGCTCCCGAAAACAAATTTGGGGGGTATGCGGTCAGCCCTCGCACCCAGGAGTGGTGTCTTATCAGCAGCCTCTGCCAGGATGCGGGTATGTCCGCACTCTCCGCCTTTCGTGTTCCACAGTCCCAGAGATCGTAGCCTAAGGGCTGCTCTCAGCGCTGACTCCCTCACGAACAAGTCGAGGGGAGGGAGGCAGAGAACAGCCTCCAAGGCCGCTGTGGGTGTGGATCGCATTGCGCTTGTTACACCGAGGCAGGCAATCCTTTGCACGTGTCCGATGCGTGTAGCTTCTGTTGTTTGTCTGGTTCTGGGCCACCAGACTAGTGCTCCGTAGCATAGCATTGGCCTGATGACGGCCGTATACAGCCATAGGGTGATTTTGGGGGATAAACCCCATGATCTGCCCAATGCCCGTCGACATTGCCAAAAGGCCATGCAGGCTTTATTGGTTTTAGCCTGAAGGTGTTTTCCCCAGTTCAGCTTTTTGTCAAATATGATTCGCAGGTATTTGACTTCATCTGATAGACTGAGGGGGCTACCAAAAAGAAGAGGCGCCCTTAGGACTCCCATCTTCCTCTTTTTCGTGAACAGTACTAGCTCCGTCTTCGTGGGGTTCACTGAGAGGGAGTTTTCTGTGCACCAGTTTTCAACTACTCTGAGGGCCGTTTGCATAAGATTGCAGAGCACTCCCTCGAATTTTCCCGTTAATAGGATGACTAAGTCATCCGCATACCCTATTGTGTAGAAGCACGGTCATTCAGGCGGCTACTATGTTCCATAGTAGTGGTGATAAAACACCACCCTGTGGACAGCCTTTCCTAACCACGCCTCTGGTTGTGACGTTCCCCACTTTTATTTAACTCCTCATATAAGCAAGGACAAACTGCGTTTGTAAGGAACATTGTTAAGGCGGCGACTCACTTGAGCTGAGCTTGGTAATGCTCTTGCCGAGCATTACATTACAAAGTTCAATTGTCTGGCGTCGCGAATGCTCATTTTGAATGATTGGTTCAGCATTGCTCCATTTCTCAGTCGGTTCAAAAATGTCGGACCTAGAAGTGGCTAGTGCTGCGTCCATTATAATGGGATATTGCTACTTAATGAAAAAAAAAGATAGATTGATTTATTTAGAAGAAGAAGTATTCATGGTGGCGCGACATTATTGAGTATCCTAAAAAACCAAGAAATTAGTGGACAGTATAAACATTTCGTTCGAAGGTCTTCCACAGATTTTGAATATCTGCTTAATTTAGTTGCGCCAAGAATTGTGAAACAATATACTACTTTCAGTAAAGCTATATCGGTAACGGAAAGATTGGCAGTTACATTGGGTTTTTACGCTTCCCGAGACTCCTTCGCCAGCTTACAATTCCTTTTTAAAATATCAAGGCAGTGAATAGGATTTATAGTCAAAGAAGTCAGTGAAGCTACTGCAGCGGAATTGAAGCAAAATATAAAGGTAAAAAACATTTTATTGGAATGTATGTAAACTTATATCGATACAATAATTGATTACATCCGAAAATTCAGGTTTTTGGTGAAAGAAAAGGTGTCGAGGTAGATGGACGTGAAATTGCAGATGCTATCATATATCCTGCTGATTGTTCTTGGGGCCCTGAGAGGTACCTATCCTTGATTATATTCTTCATTTCCTCCTGGGCTTTGCAGCGATGGTTGTGGAGAAGGGGTTGGTGGATATGTATGTACAGTGGATGCAGAGCTATGGGAGCGAAGTGTTTTATGTGTTTCTCCATAACCATATTCATATCTTGCGTCCATCCTTTCGCAAACACTATCGTAGCGACCCTGATCCGCATTAAATAAAATATTCGAAAAGTGATGTTGGACAATGCTGCGCGTCGAACGTGTATAGTTTTTCAACTTATAGGTGACAAATATTCTAAAACTTTCACATTCGTCAATAGCTAACCGCGTTGTAGTCTCAGGTTTTTGGCAAGCGTTTTTTAAAATGGTATATGCTGATGTCATCATTTCTTCTGCTGACTTTTTTGCTTTCTTGCTAGCCGATGGGCGGGATTTATCATTGTACGCACTTGCATATCCGGTCGTTTCACCAATTTCATATGTTTGGTTCGCAGGCGCCCCCACCTCTTTTTCTGCTACATTTTCTTCTATTTCATTGTCAGTCTCGATCTGAAGAAAAACATTCATATTTTTAATTTGCAGATACCACCATCAGCTGAAGAATGGATCAGAATTGCAGATAAGTTCTATAGCCAATGGAATTTTCCACATTACCTTGGAGCACTCGATGGAAAGCATGTTGTTTTACAAGCTCCTATTAATAGTGGATGCGAGTTCTACAACTATAAAAACATTTTCAGTATTGTTTTATTGGCTTTAGTTGACTCAAAATACAACTTTCTTTATGTCAATATCGGATGTCAAGGAAGAATATCGGATGGAGGAGTATTTAAAGGCTGCGCATTACACAGAGGAATGGAAATCAAGATTTTAAATATACCGGAGCCGGCTCCATTGTCAACAGGTAGATCACTAACACTCTATTACATTGTGGCTGATGAAGCGTTCCCTCTTTCTGCAAACCTAATGAAAGTATATTCAGGACTCCACAACAAAGGAACTAGAGACAGAATATTTAACTACAGACTATGTAGAGGTAGAAGAGTGGTTGAAAACTCTTTTGGCGTAATGCGTCAGTTTTTCGAGTCTTAAGAAAGCCTGTGTTATTGGAAGCTGAAAATACTACTTCTGTGGTCATTGCAATAACACATCTACATAATTTTTTACGAAGTAACCAGGAATCTGCAAATTTATACACTCCTCCAGGAAGTTTTGATGAAGAAATTGATGGAAACTTCAGACCAGGGCTTTGGAGACAAGAAACCGAACCGACATTTTTGAACCGACTGAGAAATGGAGCAATGCTGAACCAAGCATTCAAAATGAGCATTCGCGACGCCAGACAATTGAACTTTGTAATGTAATGCTCGGCAAGAGCATTACATTACCAAGCTCAGCTCAAGTGAGTCGCCGCCTTAATAATCAAAAAGATTCGTCAAAAAACCGACAGCCAAGTGGAGCAAGTTTGCTCGACCTGAGCGCATCCTGAGCGGCTCCGTTCGGCGCTCTCTGTCGGCACTGACTAGCGAATGCTCGTGTTACATTACATTACATTACAACGTTCAACTGCAAGTCAGTCGCCGCTTTTACGCAATGTAGTTTGTTCCGAACCCGCAATTCAAGTAGCACGTCAGGAACTTGACCGTTTATAGTTACTAATTTGTTAAATGTTACTCATAAGTGTTAATTTTAAAATGTTTTCCATTGTTCCATGTTTCCATGTTATAATTTAGTTGCGAAAATATACGTACAAATACACCCTTTGCATATTTTTTATGAAATTGGACACTATTTTGGAACAAATAAAATTCCTAAATCGGACAGTTATTTTGGAACGGAGGGAGTATGTACTGTAAGTATTTTACGATCCTACTCCAGACTGTCTTGTCCTGCTTTATCATGTCAGTTTGTTTTGCCTTTTTCTCTTGAATCTTCCATGACTGCTTGTATCTATTTCCTTCTAGGCCACCCTACTCCTCTGGTTCCTGGGTCAAACGCTTTGATGCTTTTCCATTGTAGTCTAAACGCCCTAGCCATCCTAACCTCTGTGCCTTTACTATTTGAATAATGTTTGTTTGGTTGTATAGGACTATCACTTCCTTGTTTGTTTTTCTCTATTGATTCCCCATTTTCTTCCCTCCAAATATCCTGAAGTCATGTTGGCACCCCCTGGTATTACCCTAGATTTTACACTGTTTAATGCATCTCGCCTTTTAATATTTGTATTCGCTCTTACTTGCTCAAAACTTGCGGATAACCTTGAATTCAAATTTGCGAATCCTTTACAAATATTATATGGGGTATAAATTGTTTAGATTTTTTGAATTTTAGTTTGCTGTAAATATAGCCAAAAAAATCAGCCTTCAATTTTTGGAAGGTGTTTATGAAAATAATATTTTTATAGTCTATTCTGCTTAATCGGGACACCTTGGGCGGTGCCCAAATGCAAAATCTGAACTAGCTGCACATACTGTGTAAGAAAGTGCCTGTTAATGGTGTTAACGTATTAATTGCTCTGGATTGCCAGAAGGTGTGATTTTATTAAAAGTACATGCGTAAAGGCAGCATTTAGAACATTGGGAAAACCTGTTCCAAACTGGAGGGCTAATTCAAATTATCTTACGCAAGCAGGAGAAATTCAAGTAGGGAACATACACAAGTTGCGTGGGGTAATAAAAGCAACACAGCGTGGGGGGAAAACCAGGTGAAGATCTGTGAAAAGTTGCGACTGGTATGAAAACAAGCTTAGTTGTCGGTATTGGCTTGTTGAGGGATTTATCTCCAGAGGTATTCCTCAGCCAAATTACTTTAGTTAATACACGTTCCGACTGAATATGGCAGCTTAGTTGCCCAAATACGTATGTAGGTGTCGTGTTGGTAGGGGGTTTTCCAAAGTTTATAAATTAAGAGTACCTACCTAGTTACCTATTATATACATTAAAATCAGAGAGTGTAATGGTATCAGTATATTTTTTTAATGAGTCACTGACGAAGCAGGGACTTCTAGTAGTAAATTTAAAGTGTTAGTGTTTTAGCTTAAGGAGTTTAGAAGACCAAGTTAAGAAAAGGTCACCTATCAACTATTTTTTCATTAGTGCTTTATACTAAAAGACATCATGGTAATAGTGCATGTTAGCTAAAGAAACACGCACACTTTTGATGTCATGAGACTGTAAATTATTAGGTTTAGTGAGTGCCTAGTTAATATTTTGTACCATTAATCGATTATTCAAACAGCTTTTACTTCTCCCACTGATTGTTATTAGTTAAGGGTATAGACTATGAAATCGTTGATTGAAGTATTAGGTAAGTATTAGTCGTTTTAACACGCTGTGGTTAGACATCTTCCTAATACTTCAATCAACGATGAAATGAATAGTATAGTCTTCCTAACGGATCTTTTCCATCACGTGATCAATGTTTCATATAAGCTCAAACAAACGAATTATATCATTCTCCTTTTCTATCACCTATAAACCTTTGGGTAACGTACGTTGAACAGAGACGCTTCGTACTGCGACCTACTACTGTCATATTTTTAATACGTCAAACAAAGACGGAAAATTGTCAATTGGCGGTCGCCCACTTCGGCGACTACTGCTGAAGTCAATTGTATTTTGCGTTTGCTATCATTACAGTCGACGCTGTCATCACAGAACAAGCTGTCATTCTCGTTTCGTTTATCATTTTCGTCTGTTATTATTATCGGCTTCATCATTTAAAAACAGTTCTTGTAAGAACTA
>JABXWE010032439.1:0-24878 GCA_014611495.1 Limonius californicus | reverse complement strand
CATACTCTTGTAAATTCAGAAGAAGCATTCTAAATGTTTTGTCTGTTGGAATTCGTCTACCTGGGAAGCGTTGCGCATACAAAGTACTGGCAGCACTCGCATTTTTTCGACATTCACCCAGAATTAGAAGCATGTTCACTTTTTCAGCGTTGGAATACATTTTGCACCAAAGATTAATGTTCGATAATCTTTTTTTTGCACGTTCAAGTAATGTGGCTTAACGAATTTGATTAGTAAACTGTCAAGTTAATGTACTTAAACATGATTGTCCTGATCTTAATTATAGAAATATTTTGTTTTAAAATTATAGTCGGCATCGACATGTATCGTGTGTTGCCTATTTAAAAAAATGTAGGCTCGGAGTTTTAAAATGGGCACTCTGTATACACTTTTGTTTGCTGATGACCAAGTCATTATAGCGGGTGATGAAGAGGATGCCGAGTACATGATTAGAAAGTTGATCAAAGAGTATGCAGTATGGAGCCTAGAAGTGAACATGAACAAAACCAAATATATGGTAATAGGAGGACAAGGACGAGATCTTGAAACAGAATACGGAGTGATAGAAAGTTGCGCTGAATATAAGTATTTAGGGGTGATAGTTACCAATGAAGGGATTAAAGATAAAGAAATATTGAAGAAAATTGCGCATGGGAGACGGACAATCCAATTATTAAACTCTACCCTGTGGAGCGATCAGATAACGAAACACAAAAAGAACAATATTCAAAACAATAACAGAAAGTGTGACAACTTACGGCTCAGAGGTATGGACGATGAACAAAATACATCAAAAGAAAATAAGAGCCATGGAGATGGATTTTTAGAGAAGAAGTTGTCGAGTTTCTAGAATTGAAAGAATACGTAACGAGGAAATACGGGAACGCATGAACATAGACTACTCGATCACGGATACCGTAGAAAGAAAACAGTTGTTGTGGTATGGGCACTTAAAGAGAATAGCAGATACGCGATGGCCTCAAAGAGTGTATGAATGGATTCCTTGGCAAACGCAGAAGAGAGGAAGACCACGAACCAGATGGAAAGATAAAGTAGAAGAAGCAATGAGAACTAGAAACATGCATGACGATGAATGGCAAGATGTGATTACTTTAAGTTCTTATTTTATGATTTAATTCTAACAATTGTTTGTATGGGTCGAATAGAAGGAATAGGTCTTTCTGGATATTTTAGTGAAAATAAGTCTCTCACAGTTCTTGATCTGTTACCATTCTGATACCACATTAGAATTTGCACTTTTTCGTCTTTACTGTACATGGTTGAATAAAAAACGCAAGAAGACACTAAATAAAGACTAATTCTATTTTTTAACTTAAACTTAACTCCTTGTATTCCAATCATACAAACAATTGTTAGAAAATTTAAATCATAAAATAAGAACTAAAAGTAATCACGTTTTAACCGAAGAAATGAAATTAAATATGTTTACAAAAATTATAATTAAAAAAAAATCTGTGACGGCCGGGAGTCGAACTCGGATCAACTGCTTGGAAGGCAGCGACGATAACCACTACACTATCTTAGCGCTCATACATTTTTGTTGTACGAAGAAAATAGAATGTTCACGGACCTTACACGAACAATAATCCTGTCGATTTTTGTAATTTACAAATAAGTATCATCATTTGCGTCCTATATACAGGGTGAAATACTTATTTAATATAAACACTGTATCAACATAACCTTCATATTCAAATAATTCACAACTGGTGACGTTTGCTCCTGCTTTTTAGTTGTCGGTATAGTTGGTTGCCTACACAATAGGCGAATTTGACGCGTTTCTTTTAATAGTATACATAGGCAATGTATACTAAAAAGAAAAATTCCCTGTATATATATTGCTATGGTAACTTTATGAGCAGGTCGTAGGTGTACCGTCAGTGCACTGCATGTAAGTGTGTGTACATATTTTTACTTATGGATCTCCTCATTAGGTATTCATGTGCTAGTAGATTTGTTAAATGGTTGTTCTATTGGAGGTAGCGTTGGAATAATCAAGTTCGAATGGCGAACGTAAATATGTTCATGTGATCAAAAGGGTGAGCTCCAATAGGGCAAGTATTATAAAAGGAGGGTTGTTATGGTTATTGATAAATAAGGGTGGAAAATATTTATTGGAATTCTGATATTTGAATCTTCACCTAGAAAATCACACCCGAGCAAACAAATTATATTAAATTAACATACAACGTATCACATTTGGCATAATACATTTCATATTTTGTAAAAGTTGTTAAAATAAACGAAGTTAAAGTACGGGCAGTTTTACTGAAGTGTTGGAGTATAATTAGATCTATAGAAACATAAAGGAAGCCACGAAACCCTGAGAAGAGAAGTTTAAGCCGAGGTGAAACAGTAAGGTGAGAGTTCATAGATCATTGAGTTGAAATCAGCTAGTACAATCAGCATAGGGAGTTGTACATAGCAAAATATATATATATATATATATATATAAAGATTTATATCGTAATAACATACATTTGTTTTTTTTTGACAGCTTCCCATCATCTAATTTGCTCTTTAAAATGCCAAAGTGATAATCAAATATTAATTCAGTTATCTTTATCATACCCAGATACAATTTTAGCTTTATGATTTAATAATGATATAATTCAACAAAACAAATTTTCCCAGACATCTAAATAAAAAAACTTGTCATAAAAAACATATATTTTCATTAAAATCACTATCATCGTTCAATAACAGAATATACTTGACTAGTGCCATCTGGCCAAATTAATTTAGTTAAATAATCAATTTTTTCTTCACCGTACACTAAAGAATTCCATTCACTTAAATTAACAGTTAATACTTTATATCCTAATATCTCTAAATGTCTCTTTTTCAACTGATATTGTCCTTTTAACTGCACATTTATGTTTGTGTATGCATTCGACTTCATTAATAGTATTGCCAATCTAAAATAAAAAAATTACAAAAACTAAGCTTTACATATTTGTTTTTTCGAGATACCTTGTTCCATCTTCAATTTTATTAGGCTCTATCAATTGGCCATTACTATCTAGTTGAACTACAAAATCTACATGATAACCATATGCAGTGTTCACACCATGAAGTAAATTGTCAGGGTTTCCAACCATTTTTAACAAATATCCTTTTATTTTGGATATATCTTCTGCATCTTTATGGTTCTTTCTTGAATCTGCAGCATAGTATGCTAAATAATGAGAAATTTCTATGCACACAATTAGACAGGTATATTTAATAACAAGAAAAAATTTTTACAATTAACTCCTAACGGAGCTTGCATACAGACCTCTATCCTGTAATTGCTTAATGTACTTCTGATGAAACCATGGGATATTTGATTGTGGGTAATCTAAACATACGGCTCTATTTAATTGCATCATGCTGTGTCGAACCCGAATAGGATAGACTTCCTAGATAATATAAATAAAATTAATTTCTTAGAAGATAAGAAGCTCTTCTATATATTTTGTCAGTGCTGTACTATTATTAATACAGTCGATTCTGGTTAAATGGGTCACAGGTTAATCGGGACAACCGCTTATTTGGGTCAAATCTTAAAGAACGGAAACCAAATAATGCAACCTAGCAATTTACATAGCTTATTTAGGTCACCAGTCCATTTAATTGGGACAGTAAATTTAAAATATGTAATACAATACCAAAACTTTAAAATCACAAAAAAAATTGTAAACAGTATAATATGTATTCTTTACGAAATGCTATGGATAACAATATTTAAAATATTTTTGCTGGCGGCGCGCCGACGGGAATTCACGTTGACTCAGTGGCGTAACTAGACATTTTGGGCCCATAGCAAAAATTTTCATTTACGCCCTTTCTCTTTCATTAAAAATTAAAATGTAAATAATAACACACTTTTTCAATTTTAAATCGAAAAAAAATTTTTTTTTCTCAATATAAAACACGTATAGAACCGAAAACCTGATTCTAATAATACAGTGTGTCCCCCCCCCCCCACACTTTACCTACGTGAGAGGTGAGAGGTGAAAAGAAGTCGAAACTAAAGAGTTTCCTGTAAATCGACTATTAAAGAAGTTTTAGTTAAATACTGAAGCAGCCGAAACAAGAAATGATATTAAGTGGTATTTGATACAAACTGTCTAGGTTACTATGGAAATGATATTTGTATTGTATGCCAACCAGTAAAGCACCTCAAAGTTGATTTCTCTGCTTGCGCATATTAACAGTATTGATAATGTTTACTTTTAGAACGCGAGAGTACGCCGATATCCGTTACATATACGGTTTTTGTGATGGAAACTCAGTAGTAGCTGCTCGAGAATGTGGGTTGAGATTTTAAAATCGGTGACTACCAGACCGACGAGTTTGCCAACGAGACACAATCACCTACGTGAACACGGAACCTTCCCGAAACCGTCGACTGAGCGTCCAATACAGCAAATACTAGACAATGAGGACAATATACTGCGAGAAATTGATAATAATCCCAGCACCTTTGTTCGTCGTGTATCTGCAGAAGTTAATGTACCACGAAAGCCAGTTTGGAGAACATTAAAACGTCATGGTTGATATCCACTTCATATACAACCTGTTCAAGTCCTCTTGCCTACAGATTTCGCTAGTCATATGGAATTTTGGATCATTCAAAATCCTACATAATAGAATTTTATTCATGGATGAGGCAACATTTACAAGGAATGGATTAATGTACAGCCACTCTTGGGATTTGGAGAATCCACATGAAATCAAAGTGTCAAATTATCAACAGAGGTTTTCAATGAATATCTGGTGTGAATTATTGATTGCATGCTCATTGGTCCATTCGTTTTTGAGTACCATTTAACCGCTACAGATATTTAAATTTTCTAGACGATCATTTGGGAGGATTGTTAGATGATGTCCCTCTGGTGATCAGACATGATATGTGATCCAGCACGATGGTGCCCCTGCGCGCTTTGCGTTACGTGTAAGACAATTTTTGAATCAACGGTTTGAAGGATGTGTAATTGGTAAAGGAGAACAGCACCTCTGACCTCAAGATCACCGGACTTAACTTGTTTAGATTATTATTTGTGGGGCTATATGGTATACCAAACGTCTTCAGAGACTATTGAAAATCCTAGGAGACGCATTTTTGAGGCAGCACGACTAATTCGGAATAAAAATGCAAGTTGCAATATCTCTCCAAGGGTCCCCTTTGGTGGTGGGGGGAATCTGCTTCAATGGTCGCACAGACTTGGTCCATATAAAGTGAAATGTCCATGAATGCGGATTATTATCTGGAAAACATCGTAGTTGAACATGTAATGCCATTTGCTCCTTTTGTGGGACTCAATTTTTTATTCATACAAAATAATGCTCGTCCCTACGTGGCTAGACAGGTTTATGCTGATGCTACCTAATAGTCCCGATCTAAATGCCATAGAATATCTATGGGACGTTCTTAAAAAAAGGTCCGAACTCGTATAACCCTACCTGCTAACCACAATGAACTGGTTTATGCAGTAATTGCGGAATGGGAGAATATTCCCCAGGAAATTATTGAAAATCTAATCTCGAGCATGACCAGGCGCATGAATGCGTTAATTAGGAGTAAAAGAGGGCATACACGGTATTAATGTGTCGCATTGAATCCATTAATTCTATTGTTTTTTTTTGTTTTCATGTTTCACGCGTTTTCAATAAAAAAGATCTTAAATCAAAAATGTAGGGTCATGTTCGCTGATTTCTTTCGCAAACGATTACACGAACCTAATTTATAAGCGTTCATGTGATTTTCAGATTTTCATTATAATTTTAATTATAATATTGTAATTATATAAGTTTAATAAAGTGGTGCGTTAATTTTGTCTAGGAGCTTAGCAATTAAATGAAAAAATACACACCTCTTTTTTATACCACTAAAAGAAAAATAAACACATTACATACAATTAATGATATAGGCAAATTACTGAGACCGTGCGTGCGCGTCATCAATAACATTTTACAGGTAGGTACTTGTTACTGCCAACTTTGAAAAATTATAAGATTATGTTTATTTTTATTAAAATACCAAATACAAATATGTTTATTTTAAAGGCCACGTAATGTAATGTTACAGTTGTAATTTTTATTAATTAATAGTTTATAGTTTTTGTAAAAGAAAACAAAAACTGTCGTAAGGTGGAGTTTTTTTTTCTCGGATTGGCATTACCATTTTTGTATGTATGTATGAAGGATATACATCGAAGCTTTATTTAACTTTGATATTTTGCTATGAAAGTAATTGATCCTTGCCTACTTTAACATTGTATTTGATAACAATGAATGATTACTATGAATTATTAATATACAAGTGAAGATGTCATCTTCTTCCTCAGATGAGCAATTACTAATTGATAACCCTTTTTTAAAATTAAAAACGAAAAAGTACGGTATACATCCTATAAATCGTGACCGTTCAAAATACGGTGAATATCACCACCTATTCCAGCAACTGAAACAGCACGAAAACAGATTTTTCGAATACATATATGCGAATGAGTCTGGATACCTTCAACATATTTTACAATCGGTGGAACATAAGTTAACGAAAACTTGGTGTAACTGGCATAAGCAGCCCATATTACCAGAAGAAAGACTTGTAATTACAATAAGGTAAGTGATATATGTATATTTATTACGTACCTAATACAAAACATAAAATGGTATCTTTTCTAACGAAAAGAAATATTAACAAACGAACTAACAGAGCATACATAAATCTAATTTAGATTTGTTAAATAACAAAGGAGGTCAGAAGGGGACATTAGAGTAGGTGAAGAGGAACCGGAAGGAATAGCGGATTCTGGAGAAAATTGGGGTACCTGGCGGTAGGCGAACTCATCGACAATATTTTGTACTTTCCCCCTGAATGCTAATTTTCGGATTGGTGGTATTTTGCGTACATGCGGAAGCAAGCTTTTAAAAAATAAAAGATCATCATCATCAACCTCTTTTTGTTTTTCATGTTTTTGTTTTAAATATTCTAATTTTTGCTTCTCGATGTTAATCATTGCAGAATTCCACATATCTGTTTGTGATCGTTTTCGTTTTTGCGCTTTTGGCGTATTATGTGGACTTAATTCTGCCTTCGACTGGTGGACTTCAGCTTCTCTATCTTCACGTTCGTCTTCTTCTTCTTCTTCGCCTGCTTCATCTTCCTCGGGATTCTGGGATCCTGCTGGACTGCACTGGTCAGCACTTTCAGTCGATACTTCCTTGGACACTCGTGAGCAATTTCCCTTGGTCGTTCTTGATTGCACGGTATCTTTCAAAAAGAGTAGCAAATAAAAGTAGGGCCATTTAGAAGAATTGTCTAAAATTCCCTCATCTCCAGAATGAATAACTGGGATTTTTCCTAGCTCAACTGCAAACTGGTCCCTTAAATACTTCCATTTTTTCCTTTGCTGTAAAAATTGATAGAGTAAATAACATTAAAAGCGTTATGTTATATTTTAACTAAAAGTAGGTACATAGGTAACTCTCAATAACTATTTGTTGGTTTCAGATATCTAGCGACTGGATCTTCATTTAAAGCCCTTGCCTTTTCTTTTCGGCTTGGAGAATCTATTGTACGATGTATTGTGTCCGTGTCCGGGTAGTTACATTGTGGGAACAGTTACAGCCGGAATATATGCCACTACCAACAAAGGACATGTTTAAAGCCATATCCGAGGACTATTATAAAATTTGGAACTTTCCGAATGTTATTGGAGCCATCGATGGCAAGCATATTCGCGTTCTGTACCCAAAAAATACGGGGTCTATGTTTTACAACTACAAACAATATTTTTCCGATGTTCTGCAGGCTGTAACTGACGCAAATTATAAGTTTGTATCTATCGATGTTTGTGCCTACGGGCATTTAAAGCTTCAGATTTCTACAAATCATTAATTACAAAAGAAATAGAAATTCCTGAACTGACGTACCTACCAGAAACAAACGTAAGAGCTCCGTATGTACTCGTGGGGAATGAAGCTTACCCACTCTTAGATTTGTTGTTAAAGCCCTATAGAGGACGGAATTTACCTATAGAAGAAGAATGTTTTAATAACAGGTTATCCCGAAAAAAAAACAGTGGAGTGTGCTTTTGGAATATTATATGTTAAATGGCGTATAATATCCAAAGCAATCGAAACTAATGTTGATACTGCCGACAATATAATAAAATGTGTTTGTATTCTACATAATACAGTTTTAAGTAGGGAAGGGTTTGAACGTCACCTTACAGCTGTTGAAATAACTAGTAACATTGAGCAAGGAATAGGAGGAAGACCAGGAACTTCGGCTGCAGTTACGAGGGATATTTTTAAGGCGAATAATCCTTTAAATTATACAAACTAAATAAAAAATTCGTGTACATAGTTAATTGTAATTACTTCCTATACAATAAAACACAGATACATAAATACAGTGATTTCTCATTCTTATACTTACCATCTACACTTATTTCCTTGCTAATATCTTGCCAGCACTTTTCCACTAAATTTCTATTACTATGGGCTTTGCGCGTTTGTCCCATATTGCAGATTTTTTAAAAACTGCATCAATTAACAGTTCAGTATCCATAATAATGAACAGTTTAAAAGACCTTTACGCCAAACCTGCTTGCCGATAACTGAAAGTTAATTCCGGTAAAATTGCCGGCGCCGATTGCAGGTATGGACAAGTATCAACCTGCATCTTTTCTGTCTAGGTACGTTTGTCCACATTGTAATATTTTCGGCGCCGATCGGCACCGGTTACAAGTAAGCGGGTAACCTGCTTTCTTTCTGTGGGTTCACTAATGTATTGTATTGTATTTGAAAGAGCGAGATCTAGGACGCGGTTTTCCAAGCATCTCTATGCACTTAGACTACATTTGGCCCATTGTATACCCTAACTAAGAATTTAAACATAGTAAGAATCTGACGTCATGGAATGTCATGACGCACACGCACTGTCTCAGTAATTTGCTTATAGCGTGATGCTATTCTCCACTTGCAGGACACACAGACACCCAGCATGCTAATACTAATCGGATGATCGGTACAACGTACAACGTAAAATGCATACTAAGCTAAACATTACAAGAGAAATATGCGTAATGATGGGATTTCTCTTATTATATTTACACATTTAAGTTGCTTTAGACGACGTAACGCTGCGTTCTGTCCAACGTAAGTGTAGACGCGATGCATTGACGTGCATACGCGAACGATCAACATCAAAATCAAAATGTTTGAGCGCAATAAGATCATTTTCTTACTTCTTATTTTCGGTAACGAACGAATCTAACGTAATATATGTATCTAAGCTGGCCCTTAAGAACCACGGGGCCCCTAAGCCTTGCGGGCCCGTAAGCTTTGCTTATTCTTGCTATATGGTAGCTACGCCACTGCGCTGACTGCCGGAAATCCACCGGTAGATTGTTAGGTGTCGTGTAACATGTGGGAGTTAACGCATATTCAGTAACAGCTACACCAAGCTATGCCGCCGCGCGTATGGTACTATGGTGGATTTGCTTTTTCAAAATATTACTTCAAAATTTACTCTTGCCAAGATGCCCAGAAATGATTTGAAACTTTCAAGTACCATTCCTGAAAAAAATTAAAAGCCAGCCACTTAACACAAGTCATCGTCTGCTCGCAGCATTTTATTTTTTTAATATTTACATCTTTGTTCAAGAATTTACTAAACTCTAAGAAAAAGATTCTTTAATTTTGTGTGGTACTTCGCATATTTGGGACAGTCGCTTAATTGGGCCCGAAATATCTAGTCCCAATGTGTCCCGATTAAGCGGAATTGATTGCAACTGGCTAATATTTTTTAAACCTTTGGATGTGAAAATTACCGATGCGTGTATGTGAATGCAGCGGCATGTAATGGCAAAGTTTTATTCGGTAGATGGCACTAATTTCCAAATACGTTTAAAATATCTCCATGAAACTTTAAATATCGTTATTTCTAGACCCTCTAGCATAGTAAATTATCATTCTGTTAAATAGATGAATTGAAAACATCTTGGAGTTAATTTTGATTAATTAAAACTATTTTAAATTTATGTACTTTATAATGTAGATACTCCCTAAATACCTTCTGATTTTCTTTTACATGGTAATATTTCTGAAATATATTTAAATTGTCTTGATTTATATTTCTGCTTTTATAGAAAATATTGTCAGTGAAAGTAAATCAGAGTTCTATAGATCAGTTTTACCAGTAACCATATATTATGAAGTTAATTCTTCTAAATGCAACCCATTGAATTTAAAACTATTGGCCCAGTATACCGGGTGCTGACTTTGAATACACTCTATAGGGAAAATACATGCGTTTGTGGAAATCGTCAATTTCCTGCTCCCCAAGTTGAAAAACACATCCAGGAAATTGACGAATTCCGCACCTACCTTAAAATAACAAGTAGCTAACTCTGCATCCAGTTTCTCCAGAAAAGCAACATTAAAAATATGCTTAATGAAAGAGTCCGGCAATTTGTAAAAGAAGCACAGCGATAGAGCGGCTTGTATGTAAGACAATCCACTAATCCGCTCCTGGTCACTAAAATTAATCCCTAATTAAACAAACAAGTTTAAGTTACTAAAGTGTAGGACTTTTGTTGTGCTCACCGAATTATGACGTTGGTAATAGCCTGGAATAGTTCATCATAATTTTGTGGTATATATCCGAGAAAGTAACACAAATATGCAACTTTCTCTGCATTAAATCCCAGTAAACGGTCTCTATAGGTAATTACATATTGGGCTATGTTATCAATCACATCTGGTAGTAAACAGTTTGTGGATTGTAAACTAAATATAATATTTCTTATAGAATTCGATGACAAGTTCTGATTGGTTTTACAGGACAACATCAGTGTACTGATTAGTTCTTTATCAAAGTGTTTTCTGTAAATACAACTTTTAAGTAAAAAATTTGCTTTCGTGCTGTCTCCTATTGAAATCAGTTTGTTACTAATAGCACTATCGAGTGCATCATTCACCATATTTAAGTCTACAGTAGTCACAAGAGGATTTTTTGTTATATCAGCAATACTACGCAATCCTTTGGCTATGTATAAACAGTCTGCGTGATTAAATTGTTCCCAATTTTCTGTAAGCTTCTGTACAACATAGTTAACCATTTTCTCGTTCTTTCCATATGCTAATATAAAGGCCGCCATCATGGAAAACTTAGAAGGAATTAAATGTAATATTCCTTTTTCTATATCTTCACAAAACCACTCAATCATACGCTCTTCAAACTCCTTATGGCGGTAATGTACATCACTACTGTAATTCATGTATTTTTGAGACAATTTCAGCAACACATTACCGTGTTCAGAAATTTCTAGAGTTTTTACGGTTTCTAGAACATTATCCCAGAACTTTTCGCATAGTTTTGTGTCTGGTTTAATAAAAGTGAGGATCCTTAACAAGTCAAATATTGACGTCTTTGTAAGAGGATCATTAATACATTTGGCTATTGTGTTTTCATAATCTGGGCGATGCCGCGGTGATGAGAAACAAACCGTGCAGGACAGCAATTTCACTTTTACCTCCAGGGGTAAGCCAAATTCTTCATCCAGATGCAGTAGCAGTCTTGTGGCACATCGTTGCATTTCAGTTAACAGCTCCCCTGGTTCATGGTTTTTGTAAAGAACCTTAAAAACAACTAAATAAACATTGTCAAACAATTTTAAAAAGTTTATTCACCTCATATGCAATGAGGAAATCAACCACACCAAGCACATGTAAATAATTTTTCAATAATAACATCATTTCTGATATTAAAATTGTATTACTGTCATTCCATTGTGGATAACTCAGAAACATAATAATTTTTAAGATTGTACGATAGTTTTTTGAACTCAGTATGTTTTTATCAATCATATCTGTTACTTTCTCCTTATATAGATGTAATGTATCAGCAGTAATAACATAATGTAAGTGATTTAGGCAGATTGTTATTAGTTTTAAATCTTCCGCAGTTTCACATTTTTCTGCAACAAAGAAATAATAATTACCTTAAAAGTTTAAAAATACAATACATAGATACTGTGTTTTAAAAATGGTCCAAAACTGTAGCGGTTTATTTATGTTTTAGCCTTAATATACTCTGTATATTATTAAATGAGTCTTTTCTAAAATCTGTGGATAACTAATTATTTTGATTCTGTGGTATATTGTGTCAAATATAATTGTTACAATTTATCTCAAAAAATTCCTTATGGTATTCTTATTAAATGTTTAAAGAAAAAAAGCAAATCAAGATACATCAAAATTTTGTAGAATGCATAAATGTCAATTATATCATCAATAGAAAGTAACGGTACTAGAAAGAAACCAGTTATATAATAATACATGAGTTATTAGACCTAAGATTAAATATTAGGAGACATGAGTCTTTTTTTAAGCAGGCTGTATGTAATTCAAAATACTTGCTTACCTAATTCCGTAATTACGAGAGGTATTGCATCTTGCAGTATAAAATACGATCCTAAATTCTGTTCTGCAAATATGGTAACAACAAATCTTGATAGAGCACTTAAAGAAATTGCACCCTTTAGTGCTTCAGCTAATCTTGATATAACCAACTGTAATATTTCATGTCTTACACTTAACCCCATTTTATTTAAATACAACAGTAAACAGCTTAAAGCCTCTACATCGTATTTATTGCAGTTTAGTTGAATAAGTTCTAGAAGTTTGTGAAATTCTGGGTGACTAGTTAATTGTGACATGTAGTTTTGTATTCCTGTATCAGTACTGAAAATAGCACTATTTGGCAATGTTTTACTGCTTTGGTGTGCGTAGGAAAACATTTTTTGTAAGTCCCACAATACTAAAATTGCCTGTGCAATATGATCGTGCTGCATTTTTACATGGTTTTCCTTTATTAAATCAAGTACTTCTTGAATTGATACACAATTATTTAACTTAGTCATTAAAGGATCTTCCGAATTAGGGTATAAGAGGGTTCGAGCGGACTGGTACTGCAGTACTTCTTCATAGGGCAAAAGATCAGCAATATCATCTACCTCGTCTAAATCGCCTTCAGTATTACCACTGCTGTCATGAAGACAACGACATTTAATTTTATAAGGTTTATTTCTACGTAATAGTAATGGATTGTTCCGACTTAAACAACTATATTTCCGTAAGACAACTTTTTTTGTTAATTTGACTTTATTCAATAAAACTTTTAATTGAGAGTGTGCAGCACAACGCTGTATAATTGTAAATGCGACTCTAGACGAAAAATTCATTTCTAGACTTCTTTAATATAGTTTAACTAAAAGTATGAAGAGGTTATCATACATTTTTGAGGTTACAGTACTCGACAGTAGTTTTAGGTTAGGTTTGAATATGCAAGTGTCTCAACTACAACCGACACTCTTCTCAAGGGAACATACACTTGAGTCTCTTTCTATTCGTAATAAGCCTCCATTCCACTGTCGGGCAAAGGTTTACACCATATTTTTCCAAACTTGTGTCTCTTTTGAGATTGCCTTCCAGTTTATTTCTGCTTTTTTTCTATGTTTTTTTAGCGAACAGCCTCTGGTGCTACCACTTATTGATGTTCTTTTTGTCGTTCTGCTAAGCCATTTCCTCTCGTTTGATCTTGTTAGGTGTCCTCCATTGTTCCATTTTAATTTCCTTTCATATTCGACTACGTGCTCTGTTTTCTGACCTACTTTTATGTTCAGCATGCTTTCCATTCGGGATTAAGTTACACGTAGTTTGTTGCTAGCTTCTTTGTTCTCTTATAAGAATTTAGAAGTTTATATCTATTTCAGAGCCTTCTTCTAAATATTTAGATGGCAGGCCATGATGTTGCTTTCCACCAGGTTAAATCATGTGAGACAATTAAGCGTCTCCCGAACATCAATGTTTTTGAACATAACAAATATAAGTAGTGGGGTTTATCGTTTGCTTGTTCATTCACACGTACATTCTCGATCAAATATATAAGCTGAGCATTTTTCATGTTTACAATAAATGCTATTTGAACTCCTAAACGTATTTAAACTTTACAATTTAAAAAATATGCCATTTACATCACATTTTAGCGCTTTCTGTGAATGCGAGATTACTATAGTTGTATTTGCAGAGTGCTTGAAGTTATATTTATGATTATAATTAATTCTAAAAATTTTTCGTATTCTTACAATTTTGTGTATCTCTATTTTCGGAAATTGTTATTCTGGTGTCTGGCATTCAGCGCTAGCAATTAATTGAAGTGCTACATCCCCCTAGCCATTTCGAGCTGATTACAATTTTTTTCAATATTATTATACAATGTTTCCTAGCAATAACCGATGAAATGCAAGTATAATTAGTAAACCCACCTACTACTCACTCATTTCTGTTGGCGCCGTTAAAATATAAAACCCTGTAGGCCATGGTAAAGACAGTGGCTCACCCAGAGCAAGGACCAAGGGGCACTGGAATCCTCCAAAGAAAAAGGAAGAAAGAACACTAGCAAATTTTCTGAAAATCTTTTCCTTTTCCTAATTATAATGTTAATTCATTTTTTTATATATGTTGTGTCGTGTCATCTACGTCTATCTGCTTCTGAATTAGCGGTCGCAAGTGGGAATACCCTGTAGCTTTCGGTAATCACGGCCGCTATGAACCAAATGATCACCTAATGAATTTTATTGAAGTTGAATTAAAAACGTTTAAATGGTTCAAGTCGTGCCGACCACAAGACTAAATTCTGAGTGCGCTCCTGGCAAAGGGAATTGGAATTCCTATGAGATATTGCTAATTCATTTTTATGTTTTGCTATACCTTAAGCAAGCGTTTTATTTCCCTTCATGTGTATTATCAATTTTTAAATTTGCTTTGTTTTATTTAAAAAATTATAATTATTATTATTAAACCAGACAGTTAATGACGTGAATTTTTACTTTACCAGCCGCAGTTACAGACATGCATTTTGGTAGCAATATAATCGGTGTTTGGTAGTCCTCTGTAGGCGGTACATGATACACAGCTGTGTTGTCATAAGGCGATCATGCGGAACATTGAAATAAAAGCTAAAGTTCGAAATTTAGCTGATTTACTCAGCAAAGCTAAGGCGCTCAGTGGTTCTGAAGGCGCATTAATTCCCCAAAACGATATTTTTTACAACGTCCAGCAAGGAAGACTAAAACTACGAAAATTTGAGGTTAGATTACAATTTTTAAATCAATATCGAGAAGCTGCTCATAGATGGCAGAGCTTGTGTTCAAAAGTTTCACTTTTTTTGGGCCAATTTAAACATTTTGTTGTAGAATGGTACCGCAGAATTGATATATTATGAACGCCCGGATGCAGAAGGTCCTAAAACTAGCTCTTACGAGAAGTGTTCCATAAAGTCGGATGAAGTTGAAGGTCTGAATGCAGTACTAGGTCGGGCACTTGGTACAACAGGAATCGTGAAGAAGGTTCGTCATCTGTTTCTGGTCAAGCAAACTCGTATTCATGTTGATAAAGTTGAAGGTTTAGGAGATTTTATGGAATTAGAGGTAACAATACTATGGTGAATTATAAGCATGCACAGTTATGTAAGTTGCAGTTATAGATTTATAAAAATTGAATTTTGCCCCACGTGTGGGTTAGGTAAGAATAGACCCACAGTATTCCCTACTTGTTATATAAGGCTACCAGAAGGATTAGATATGGAACTAACAACTCCTCTTTTGGAAACACCTTGTGAATTTTAAGAGTTAGAACATGCTGTGGGAATAGAATCAACTAAAGACAAAGAAGCCAAGACTTATGAAGATTGAAGCTCTATAGATGATAACGATTAATATTTTGTAGGTGGCGCTTGCACCAGATCAGAGTCCGGAGGAAGGTGAAATTATTGCACATTCATTGATGGAGAG
The DNA here is from genome assembly GCA_014611495.1 of Limonius californicus. NCBI lineage: Eukaryota > Metazoa > Arthropoda > Insecta > Coleoptera > Elateridae > Limonius > Limonius californicus. The sequence continues at coordinate 9,006 of JABXWE010032439.1, read as the reverse complement.
ACTCGGTATTGAGAAGAGTGACCTTCTGGCTGGTGCCTATCGAGATATGCTAAATAAATGAAAAGTTGTATGTAGGGTAGCTGAAAGTAAGACCTAATCTTGGGTATCAATGAACTACCTACATTACAGTTTTTTAATTCAATTGCGCTTAGAACATTCCTCAAAACAACATATAAGTATGTTAGCAGTATAAACAGGTTTATTTCTTGCTAATGTAAACAAAACAAAGCTTTAAAGTGTACTTTCTGTAAATGATAATAAAATTGTTGATGCAGCTAGTATGTAAACTCAATAAAAATTTCCATACATGTATTAAACTAATCTTTTTTTGTTAAATAAACATCCTAACCAAATTCTACCTCTGAAATATAAATAATAAATTATGAATTTAAAAAACTTTTTACCGCAAAATATTCAATTAAAAATGGTTGAAAGCCACCTCTACAATGATTTCAAGCTGTGCGATGTAGACATGCGCGAGCTTTATTCAATATGTCTGTTGGTTTTATTTAAGTCCACAGATGCGAAGTAAGAAGCAAGCAATTTAAAATATTTTGAAATACGACTACTATTGTACCTAATAAAATGTTTTTTGAGTATTTTGCCAAGAGATCATAGCTGTAGAGTAGACACAAAAGCTTGTGGACCAAATATGTGGAATTTATCTGCAAATAGTAATGCTATTTAAAGGTGTATTTTAACAGTTTAAGTTAACACAACAAATTAATATAATGTAATTATTATTAAGAGAAAACAAATATTTACAGGGTGAATCTTAAATGGCGGAAAATATTTACATCGCGCGATTCTGCATCAAAAACAGCAAAAAATTCTATAAATAATAAATAAATAAAAGTTTAGTTTAGTTTAGTTTTTGAAGAATTCTTAATTAAAGTTTTGTAAAGTTAGCAACACTGTGTGGTCAGTCGTACTGAGCTGTGCGTTAAGTCGCCTGTTATTCACATAGCAACGCACTTGATTTAATATGAAATCTAAGGAGATTGTATACAGGCATACTAGACCGCCTTTATGGTAATATTCTAATTTTAATGGGCTGCTCGCATTTTTGAATTAACAGTACATAACTAATAAGGAAATATTGACTTACGTTTTAAGTTTTTTATTTTGTAAATTACAGCAATTGCTCAAAGTGGCTACCCCCAACTTCTATGCATGTCATACACCTACGTATTATGCTCCCTTCTAGATTTTGAAGCATATTGTTTTATCGAATCATTGTAACTGCTTCATTGATTCGTTGCTGAAGTTGCTCTTGATGTTCCCCACAAGAAAAAATCAAGACAGCTTAAATCTGGGCTTCTTGGTAATGGACAGTCACGACCAATTCATCGTTCTGGAAATTCATGATTTCACCATTCTCGTGTTTGAATTCTCCAGTGTGCTGGTGCCCCATCCATTTGAAAAAACATATTTCTTCGTAAATCTAATGGTACATCATTTAAAGCCACGTACAGACCAAAATCAGCTTTCACGAACAGTTCGCAAGCTGTTTGCGAACTGTTCGCGCACAGCTCGCAAGCTCAGCGTCCACACCGCTGTTTTCTAATTGAAGCTCGAGTTCGTCATTTAGTTTGAAGGCAGTTTGTGAGAAGTTCGGTCGTCGTGTTTTTTATTATTTTAAATATAGAAACAATGTCGACGTCGTTAAGCGAGGTAGAAGATATTATCAGATTGAAGTCCATGCTCATAATAGGGTAAATTTAAGTAATTTAAATGAAACAGCAACCTTGTCTGTCCCACAAAATATATTTCGTAAATAAATTAAGTTAAATTGGTGGTGAACGCTTTCGCAACTCACAACTGGTGCATCATCAGACCAAGAATTAAAATAAATCTTATTTAGTAAAAATGTAAAACTAAAACACCCACGCCATCACTGGCTACAATAAATATTGAAGTCAATGGACTTCAAGTGCGTTGGATGTGGTTAAACTAGTTTGGGGTGTCTTTTACACCCTTCTAATGCTTTTGTTGGTTTTTGGCCGGTTGGCCAAAGGCTTTTTGATGTTTTAATTTAAAGTAAAATACATGATTTTGTGTAAATATTTATTGTAGCCAGTGATGGCGTGGGTGTTTTAGTTTTACATTTTTACTAAATAAGATTAATTTTAATTCTTGGTCTGATGATGCAACAGTTGTGAGTTGCGAAAGCGTTCACCACCAATTTAACTTAATTTATTTACGAAATATGTTTCGTGGGGCAGACAAGGTCGTTGTTTCATTTAAATTACGTAGAAGATATTGTTGCATGTGCCAGTTTCTTAATTATAACGGCACTGAAAAAGAAGAAAGCAGAAAGAACCCGCAAAAGAAGGTGGTGGAGAGAATCTTTTTTCGTATTGTGCTTCTTGTAATTCAGATTTTTGGGATTCCATAAATTTGGATGTAACTCATACCGTTCAATTAAATTAATAACTTCCTCCTCACTCCACTCCATTGTCGTACAAAAAGCTAACCACACACGCTTTTTAAAATTAAAATATACCAGAATTAAATTCCTTCTGTTCACTAAATAAAGGATCGATTATCACCGATAAACGTCCACACTAGAACTGCTGTTTAACACGTGTTCGCTAACAGTTTCTTTGAAGTTACCGCTCAAGTAGCGAACTTTGGCCGAACTCCTCAACCGACACGAACTGCTCGCGATCTCTAGTACACACCGACTTCTGCAGCGGTTCGAGAACTGTTAGCGAACTGTTCCCGAACTATTCGCGAACTTGGTCTGTACGCGGCTTTAAAGAAAATGTTAGCGAACACGTGTTAAACAGCAGTTCTAGTGTGGACGTTTATCGGTGATAACCGATCCTTTATTTAGTGAACAGAAGGAATTTAATTCTGGTATATTTTAATTTTAAAAAGCGTGTGTGGTTAGCTCTTTGTGCGACAATGGAGTGGAGTGAGGAGGAAGTTATTAATTTAATTGAACAGTATGAATTACATCCAAATTTATGGAATCCCAAAAATCTGAATTACAAGAAGCGCAATACGAAAAAAGATTCTCTCCAACAAATTAGTATATAATATATGTATTTGACACGGTTTGTAAATAAACTTCTTCTCCACCACCTTCTTTTGCGGGTTCTTTCTGCTTTCTTCTTTTTCAGTGCCGTTATAATTAAGAAACTAGCACATGCAACAATATCTTCTACGTAATTTAAATGAAACAACAACCTTGTCTGCCCCACGAAATATATTTCGTAAATAAATTAAGTTAAATTGGTGGTGAACGCTTTCGCAACTTACAATAAATATTTATACAAAATCATGTATTTTACTTTAAATTAAAACATCTAAAAGCCTTTGGCCAACCGGCCAAAAACCAACAGAAGCATTAGAAGGGTGTAAAAGACACCCCAAACTAGTTTAACTACATCCAACGAACTTGAAGTCACTTGACTTCAATATTTATTGTAGCCAGTGATGGCGTGGGTGGTTTAGTTTTACATTTTTACTAAGTAAGATTTATTTTAATTCTTGGTCTGATGATGCACCAATTGTGAGTTGCGAAAGCGTTCACCACCAATTTAACTTACTTATTTACGAAATATATTTCGTGGGGCAGACAAGGTTGCTGTCTCATTTAAATTACTTATTTAACCCATTATGAGCATGGACTTCAATCTGATAATATCTTCTACCTCGCTTGACGACGTCAACATTGTTTCTATATTTTAAAATAATAAAAAACACGACGACCGAACTTCTCACAACAAACTGTCTTCAAACTAAATGACGAACTCGAGCTTCAATTAGAAAACAGTGGTGTGGACGCTAAGCTTGCGAACTGTTCGCGCACAGCTCGTTAACAGCTTGCGAACTGTTCTTGAAAGCTGATTTTGGTCTGTACGCGGCTTAAAGTTACCGGTCAAGTAGCGAACTTTGGCCGAACTCCTCAACCGACACGAACTGCTCGCGATCTCTAGTACACACCGACAACTGTTAAATAGGCGACCAGGCAAAATGAGTGGTCCTATAAGCCTATTATCAATAATGCCACCCCACACAATAACGCTAAACCGAACTTGACGATTTGTTTGATACGGTGCATGGGGATTTTCATAGGTCCATTGTTGTATGTTATGGATATTAAATGTTCCATTTCTGGTGAACGTAGTTTCATCAGTCCACAAGGTATGTCTAATAAAACCAGGATCCCTTCTTGCTCACGAAGTAACTATCTGCAGAATCTGACTCTTTCCTGATAGTCTTCTGGTAATAATCCCTGTACTCGTTGATAACGGTACGGGTGCAAGTCATTTTCCTGTAATAAGCGATGAACTGTTCTTTGGCTAACATCAAACATTCTGGCAATGGATCGGGTACTTTATTCTGGTTCATTTTCGACTACATTTAAGATACTTTCTTCAACAGTGAAAACAATACTCGATAAGGACGGCTTCTGTCAGTTACTGGAGTGGGTGCAGTTCTTCCAGTTTCTTGCATTCGTTGATCCAATCATCGAATATCATTACTATTTGGATGCCTTCTGTTTGGATACTGTTCGGCATACAAATTAGCAACAGCATTAAAATTGCTACGACATTCCCCTAAAATCAAATTCATGTCTGCATACTCCACAAAACTGTACTCCATGACGCTAATTTTGGAATTCAAACACAAATAAACTAAAATCAAACTAAACTGAAGGTAACACTAAGATAATGAATGCAAAGAGAATTAAACACGGCGTTTTGATCTGCAAATTGTCACAGAAATGTCATTAAAATTCAAATTACTTAAAATAAAAAAACTACGTCAAAGTCTACGTTTGTTTTAAAATGTGAAATTTTATTGTACGTTGTTGCAACATTTATGGAAAACTCAAGATTGCTGAAGCTTTAAACTTCGGATGGAAGTTCTGGGTAAACCAAGGGTATGCTGACTACGATTTACAGATTGGTGATTGCTTTTGTTGATCAAACTACAGCTAAAAATCATCATTTCATAAAAATATCGCACAATAAGGAACTCGAAATCCAACTTAAGACTGCCAATAACTCCTCATATATGAGGTTAATAGCAAATTGGTATAAGACTTTATCCCTCCATTTTTGATCCAGAATGAGATGGTATGTCTATTATCCGCCATTTAAGATTCACACTGTATAAAATGAAGAAAATAGAAGAGCAAAATAGACAAAATCTATTGGGACAGACGTGCCACCTATGCAATTGTCACATTGTTTGCGTTTAAGGAACTAATCTAATTGAGATAAAAATGGCGGGATTGTGTGAGTTTTGTATTAACGGAAGAACCTCTAGATTTCCAATTTTTTGTGTCCATAGCTTCGTTTTTCCAGTTCGGTCCTGCTGCTTCCACCACTAAATCCTCCCATCTGATTATGGGTTTTCTTTTACTTTTGTTTATTTCCGGGGTTCGCTGCCAGATAGTGACAGTCCTGGTCCATCTGCTATTTTCTTGTTTAATCACATGGCCGGCCCAATTTCATTTTTGAATTTTGCATAATTTTGATTTTTAAGCCTATATTAGGAGGAAGCAGAATGTTGATATTTTTGTTACGCCCAAAGATTTTGATTAGTGTTCTCTTTATTTTGTCTTTTATTTTTATTCCAAGTATTTTTCGTATCATGTAAGTGTGTAATTTCAAATTTCTAACCATTTTGGAAGGTTGTTCAAATCTGTGCAGCATATATCAAGATTGGAACGATACAGGTCTCATAAATTTTACCTTTTAAGTTTCTGTAGTCTATATTTTGTTGTTTCCAAAATTTTCGCAATGCTTGTGGTATTCTTCGGTCTATTTCCTTTTCTTGTCTATTTTCAAATGAAATGAAATGTTCTAAATATTGTTTCATCAATATAATTCAGATCGTTTTGTACTACTTTTACTGGGATTTTCTTGCTATTTGTCGTAACGCAAGTTTTAGTGTAATTCATTTTTAATCTAACTTCTTTCTGTGCAATTTCAGTTGTAGCATTTTCAGTAACTCTTTGTGGCTGTTGGCAAAAACTGACAAATCATCTGCAAATCGGGTGTTCGTTAGTCTTCCCCTGAATTATGCCTTGGTTCATCTATTTTAGCTTCTTAAAAACCATTTCAAGTGAAACATTGAATAATTGTGGAGACAAAGGTTCACCTCCCCCTTCCGGCAGTGGGTAGAGGTTAGCGCGTTAGACTTCTACGCCGAAGGTCCTGGGTTCAATTCTCAGTACCGGAACATCGGCTTTTCTGTAGTAGAAGTGTTTACACTTCACGTGGTTCGGAGCCCACGTTAAGCTGTAGGTCCTCTACGTCTGTGTCATTTTAAACGCGCAACATGGGCATAGGAGAGAAAATCACTATATCTCTTAAGAGATAAAGCACTCGAAGGATCGCCTTGACGAACTTCTTCTTGAACTGCCAATGGTTTTCCATTCCTTTCAACATGTATGTGGGCCTCGCAGTTTTTATAGATGTTCTGAAATATTCTGATGTATTTTTGGGGCAGATATTGTCCTGTCAAACCTTCTACGATGCAGCGGTTATCAATCATATCAAAAGCCTTTTCATAATCGATTAGGACTATATACAGGTTTATATTGTATTCATTTGTTTTTTTATTTCTATTAGTTGGTTCATGACATGTATATGGTCGATAGTTGAATATTATTTTCTGAAGCCTGCCTGGTTGCATGATGGGTTCCTGCCTAATTCATTGTAAAATCGGTTTAGAATTATTGTGGCGATAAGTTTGTACCTATGTGAGGATAGACAACCCTAGGTGGTTCATCATTTATTGCCCCTGACGTAGAAGAAAATGGCTTAGACCAGGGCTGTCCAACTGCAAGTGCCCCAAGGGCCGCTTTAAAAAAAAATACGTTTTGGAGGGCCGCATTATAAAATACTTCGTATGCAACTTTATCAGTGAGTTTTAATAGGTATGGTATACAAAGAAAAAACGCGTTTGTATTATTATTGTAATTTATTCAAAAAATATCAAATTACAAAAAAATTAGTGGGAAATTTGAGGATGTTGGTTTTCACTAACTAATGCATCAATATTAACTTTAATATTTGTGGTTGATAAACGAAACAACTGAGTAAGTGACTTATCAGAGAGGGAACATCTATATTTTGACTTTATAAATTTCATGTTGGAAAAGCTGCTTTCGCAAAAATAGGTGCTTCCCAGCATTGAGCCCAGTGTAAGCCCTAAGTTTCGCAACTTAGGGTGTCGTTCTTCTGGCAGCAACTTGAAAAAGTCCAATGCAGTTTCAGTTCTTCCTTGGTAAAAAGGATCTGATTGCAAATCACACAATTCCAGTTGAAGGTCTGCTCTGCTTACATTCTCAACTAAAATTGTAAGGGGCTGAGTAAAAACTGAAATCTGTCTTTCGATTTTTTTAAAGTCGCTAAATCGATTTTCGAATTCTTCTGCAATTGTGTCAATGTATTTTATGTGAGGTAAAATTGAAACTTCCTCAAAAACCTTTATTTCTTCAAAATGCTCTTTACAACTTGGAAAAAATGAAAAATCATTTTTTTCTAATAAAGAGCTTAATTTTATTCTTAAATCCATTTACGTGTCCAAATAAGTTGGCAATATTCTGCTGTTTTCCTTGTAGCTTCAAATTCAATTCGTTAAGGTGATGTCTGGTCTGTTAAAAAACTAAAGCTCTTATGAGCGGGAGCGTTGTCTTGGTGAAACAGAACTCCGCGTTTCAATTTGTCTCGCCTTTTTTGCTTTATAGCCTCACGAACTTTTGATATGAGTTTTTCGTAATAGTAGTGTGATCACGTGGTAAATAATCGACAAGAAGAACTCGCTCAGAATCCCAAAACACTGTTGCCATTATTTTGCCGCCCGAAAAAGTCACGCGAAACTTTCGTGGGGGCGGAGAACAACCATGTCGTCATTCTATACTCTGCCGGTTTGACTCTTGTCAAAGTGATGAACGCAGGTTTCATCTACAGTTACGAATCTTTCCAAAAATTCATTCAAATCCGTGTCCATTAATCTCAAATTGCTCGCAGCAGTGAGAAACCCGGCGCTTCTGATCAAGTGGCAACATTTTCAGAATCCATCGTAGGCAGACTTTTTTCAGGGCCAATTCCTCGTGCAAAATTTTCTCAACGCTTCCAACGGAAAAGCCACATGTCTCCGCAATATATTTGACCGTAATTCTTCGATCACTCTGTACAATATCAATATTTTCTTGGGTGATAACTGTTTTTGGGGGTCCATGTTGACACGACTTACTTCCTAATTTGAAATCTCGGCATTCATTCTTAATTACTTGATATGACGGGGTAGAATCACTCAACACTCCGGACATGTTATTATAAATTTCGTGCGGTGATTAAACATTCGTAAGAAGGTATTTTTCATTTAACAAAATTACTAGCACCATGTTAGGGACAATAATTGATAAACCATCTTCGTACTTTCGAAATTAGGCTAATTGGTGAATTGATCTATAGTTGATTATTTCTGCAGGTTACTCTTTTTTGTAAATTAGTATTCCCAAGAAAACAAATGCAACAAAATGTAATGAATACAGAACCATCAGCTTGATGAGCCACGTGTTAAAAATATTTCTCCGGATAATATATGAACGTATAAAAAACAAATGCGAAGATAACATCAGTAATACCCAGTTTGGATTCAGAGCAGGAATGGGTACCAGAGAAGCGCTTCTCGGCTTGACAGTTCTGGCTGAGAAATGCTTAGACATGAATCAAGATCTGTACATTTGTTATATTGACTTTGAAAAGGCTTTTGACAGAGTTCAACACCAAAAACTAATAGATATACTACATCAACTTGGATTGGATGGGAAGGATATAAGAATAATTAAAAATTTATATTGGAAACAAAAAGCTAGAATCAGAGTAGACAATGAGTTAACAGAAGAAGTAGATATTAACAGAGGAGTACGCCAAGGGTGCATTCTCTCGCCCATTTTGTTTAATGTATACTCAGAAAAGATAATAGAATACGCTGTGGCGGAACGATCAGAAGGCATTAAAATAAACGGAG
>JABXWE010032438.1:0-10060 GCA_014611495.1 Limonius californicus | reverse complement strand
ACTTTAAACACACATACCTATAATTGAACGGTTAAAAATGACAATACAAGAAAATGACAAGTGATAACGCTATAAGTCTGGATTACATAATTTTAATTTTTGAACGTTCAGAAGAAAAAACTCGCCGCCACTAGTGCAACGGGATTTACGTTTTGCATACAGCTACGTAACACCAGTGTCGCTGAAGCTCACAAAAATAACAGAATATAATCTGGTAGTTTCATAATAAACCACTAACACCACATATGGCGACTGAAGGTCGTTTTTTTGTATTTACATGAAGTTAAATTTGAAGTCTGTAAGCTAACGCGAGCAAAAAAAGGTTTCTTTATCACAACACAAAACTGGGTGTTTTTACCTTGAATTCCGGTGGATGGCTTAAAACGAGGTAGGCACAATGTAATGGTGATTGGCAGATGCAGGAAAATACGTTGATTTCGACAGGCTGAACGAAAGACAGGACTCTTCAAACGATGGTATAAAAAAAATAGCCGCAGAAGGACGGGAGCTGGTCTTCGACATTAATCCGCTCAACGGCGATCGGTCAATTCACCAAGAATTGCCTTTACCGGGATTGAATCCAATGTTTCCTTTTAAATCCGGCAGTAACCGATGATCTGTTTAATACCCCTTGGTAAAACAGCGAAACGAAACACACATAACGGATACCCCTCGAAAAAAAAAACGCAAAAGCCGCCCCTGCAGCACTTAACGTAATTACGGTCCCCGATTGATAGAGTTGTCTGAGAACCGGAGTCATCAGAGATCGAAAATTGACTCACTTAAAAAAACGCAACAAGACAGCTCATTCCCCCAAAAAGGTTGCACCATATTTCGACATGTGATGTAAAAGTTCTAGAATAAGGGGACACGTGAGTTATCGGAAGTGCTTGAGGTCACGCGCGAGAAAAACAAGAATCGGCGATTTCGAGCCTACAAAAGGGAACTGTCAACATAACTTAAACTTCGAAAAACAAAACAAATAGCGAAATGGTAACTCAAAATTAGACTGAAATTGAAATAACGTTATTAATTACTACGAAGCGGCAAACAAATTAAGAAATTAATTCATATAAAGCGGCACATTTTCAAATGAACATAACAAGTGATAATGAAATCATTTTACAGCAATTAAGATAAAACACTATTAAAGTTGTAAATATAGCAGAACGCGATTTTATTGTATGTAACGATTAGGAGATAAACGAAAGTTGAAGACGTAATGAAAACTATAGTAACTATGAACTGGAGATAACCGAGTAACGTCGCTAGGCAGGAAAACTATCTCTTCTTCTTGGTGTGCTTTATTTCTTACGCGATGTAACGATCTTCTCTATAAACTATAGACAGACAAAATACGTAACTCAATGGCGACGAAGATAACGTAGACGACGCGTTGGAAGATCACAAACGCGTCTGACCGATGATATAAAAGAATATGTAGGAAAAAAGTAGTACTAGTTAGTTGAAAACAGAGAGAAAATGAAAAATGAATGGTGAGACCTACCTCCAAGAGTGGACTACGAAAGGTTGTTGAAGAAGAAGATGAAAACTGTTTATAACTACCTGTATTTCTTTCCGTCCTTTTTCTCCCTATGAAAACTGGAACCACTGGTGCTCTTCTTTGAGGATAAATACATATTTCATTATGATAGAAACTTAAAAAAAGTAAAAACAATAATATGAAGAAATGGAGGTCAATTTAAAAAAAATGGTAGAAATAGTTGGAAATTAATAATATTCACAATTTCAACAGGATTCATTTTTGTCCAGTAAAATAAGGATTAATTTGACAAAAATTCTAAACAAAACTTGATTTTTGCATACACCTCTATTTAGGCATTATGCGTAACGTGCAAAAATCCCCATCTATACCATGCCAAGCTGAAGCTGAAGGTCACGAACATTGGTTTTTCGTGGACACCCCGCTTGCTATTGATCAGACGACATTTATTATTATATGAAGAATTATAGAATGGACAATTCTATACAAAAAAAAGATAATATACATTTTTTACGTACGAGCAACCGTTTTCATTTCATACAGCCCACTGTATAGAATAAAACAAGCAATCAACAGCGATGCATTCGTTTCCACACCTCCTTCGAGGTGGAATGCAAAGCGCGTTTTTTACATGGTTTCCGCGGTAAGTCTAATCCGTAATTATAAAATTATTCTTCCTCGTCATCGTCTTCAACCTCTGGCATGCATTCCATATACGCACTTACACAAAGCGCTTCCTTACGTACTTCTTCCACGTGCAATTCCCCCTTTAATCTTCATAGACTTTATCAAAGTCAATCACCATGTCACTCTAGGTTCCACCGTTAAATTTATCTCATAGTATAATTGTGAAAAATCTATCATTTAACTTCTGAAACGTCTGGACGTTGGTCCATATTCTTTTCTAATGTAGGCATGTCCTAATATATATATATATATATATATATATATATTGCCATGATATTTATGTTAAATTAATCAAATTATTATTAAATATATGTTAAATGTCTTTATAATTCCTTAAACTAAACAAAGAATGCCTTCGGAAGGTCTAGTAGATATGTAAAAAGGATATTTATTATGTTAAATTCCATATGTTCACCTGAAATATTATAGTTAAAAAAGTCTTTATAAACCTGTTTATGATAAAAAGTGTTTCCGATACTTTTTACGATGCTTCAATGTTGGAATTCTATTACGCCATGTATGATTTGGTAGTGTTTGACTATTTGTAATCCTGTGGGATGATTTGTTACTCGTTGTGGTTGATGATGTAGATCTCTTTGAACTGTAACGGAGCCCTATAATTCAATAATAGTAATTAATTTATGTAAATAATGTAAATGTATATAATTTTACTACAACATGTTTTATATAAGCTAAATTAGTTGAAGACTGTACCTAGGAAGGTTTTTGTTAGGTTTGTTTGATAATTTGTGTTATTTGTGTGGATATATTCGTATTTGATTAAATTTTGAATTTTTTAGGTTATGAGGTTGTATTTAGTTATTTACTTCGAATAGATTGGATTTATAGGATGTTTATGTGTTGCTTAACTTGTGTTGTAATAGTAGAATTGTGTTATATGTGTTTTTATTAGGTATATCTATAATTTTAGTTTAATTAACAATATTTTGAAAAATGTAAAATTTGTGTAATTTTGAATATTGGCTTGTGGGATGTCTATTTATAGATATTAATTCAGGGATTCTGAATCTGGAATTAGTTTTTTGATAGGTTTAGGCATAAGCTTTCTATTCATAATTTTAAATTTATTTATTAACGCTTCACTAGTTTTTGTTTTGAAAATTCCGTTCTTCATTTTATTATGTTACCTGGTTACGATTCGATTTTGTCAGAATTTCAGAGGTATCTGGCAGAAAATAATTGCTTCAGTACCTATATGGCCATCGAACTGGGTGCACGCTTTTTTCTTATCAGTGCTGAAATTTAATTGTAATGTAACTTTGAATCTCAAAAATGAGGTTAAGTTTGTTTGTTTACGAAATGTCAAAGTGATTTATATTACTACAACTATAATTGTGGGTTAATAATTACAAATGTGTGTGTAATAATAATAAATAAGTTACCATATTTAAATTGATTCAAGTGTGTTTTCTTTGGAAAATTTAACTGAAAAGAAATGAGCATAAAAATAAAATTTCTTTTATTCATTCATTTAATATAATAATAATAACGTATAAAAAAGAACTTACCGTAATTAAATTGGAACATTTGAGTGTAATTAATACAGTGCTTCTGAGATTTATTCCACTAAACTTTAAATTTGCGTACTGGAAGCTGACATTGCAAATTTCAACGAGTCCGGCTGATACAATGGAACTCTTCAACGTAGGAAATAAGAATGTACAGATCAGCAGTTTTCGGAGAATTGGTGCCTAAATTGCCGCAAAAGGGACTGGATTTTCAAGATAAGTTCAAAAGTTATTTATGTACTGATGATATTATATGTTATATTTGATTCATATAAACCTATCTAAATTAGGGAAGCCACGTATTCACCTTATCCTGAGAAATTAGAGTCAATTTAGATGCTATTGTATGTCAATTTAGATTTATTAATTTTGAAAGAACTCAAAATTTGGCGCCCAACGAAGTTATATAATAATAATTATTATTTATAAGTAAAATTCATAGCAATATATATACTCTTCTTCCTTATTTTAGTCATTTTCTATCCGCTGTACATAGGCCCCCCTCATGTTTTTCTAACTTTCTCGGTTTTGTGCGACGTCGTACCAGTTTAATCCTACCGTTTGCTTTATATCGTCACTTCATCTCATCTAGGGTTTTCCTACTTTTCGTTTTGCCCCCCATGACCTCCATCTAATTATCTTCCCACTCCTAATGTTTACTCCTCTGGCCACAGGTCCTGCTCATTCCCACTTCAGTGACGCTACCCTTCTAATGACGTCTTCTCCTTTTGTTTTTTGTCATATCCATATGTTAGTCTTATGGTCTCTCAATGTAATTCCTATTATCTTCCTCTCATATTGTTCTCTGGTGGACTTCTAGTTTGTTTCGTAATTCTTTTGTAAGGATCCAGGTCTCTGCGCCATACATTACAGCTTACCGTGTACATTGATAATAGAGTTCCGACTTAAGGGAGATGGGTATTTCCATATTCATTATCTCTTCTAATTTCCCATACGCTGCCCAACCGTGTCTTATCCTTTTGTCTATTTCTAGTTTCTGATTATCTTTCCCAATTGCTATTGTTTGCCCATGGTACACATATTTTGACACTGTCTCTTTGGTCATTTTCTATCATTATTTCTTCAACTTCAGCTTCTTCCTCCAGTTCTTTTGCATTAATCATATATTTTGTCTTGTTAAAGTTTATTTCTAGACCGACTGCGTGTACATCTATCAGCATACTTCTCAGTTCTTCTTTAGTCTTCGCTATGGTCACAATACCATCGGCAAATCTTAGGTAGTGTAAGGGTTCCCCTGCAATGTTTAACCCCCTTTCTCTCCAGTCTTTACGTTTAAAAGCATCTTCTAATACTAATATAAATTATTTGGGTGTAATATTATATTATAATTGCCTCACTCCTCTTTGTATTTTAATTTTGTCGGTCTTTTCATGGAACTATACCTGTAGTGTTGCATTTTTATATATTTCCTCGATTATGTTTGTGTATCTATAATCTATTCTCACGTTTTTAATTGCCCGCAGCACGGCCCACATTTCTACCGTGTCAAAGGCTTTCTTATAGTCTACGAAAGCTACCCAGACTGATATGTTGTACTCAATTACCGTTTCCACTAGAGTTCTTGTCGTTTGCAAGTATTACACCGTACTGAGTTGTTTACTGAAGCCCGCTTGTTCTTTTGGTTGGTAGAAGTCGAGCTTCTCTGTTAGTCGATTTATAATAATTCTTGAGAATAGTTTGTAGACCTGGAAAAGCAAGCTGATGGGCCAATAGTTTTCGAGGTTGTCTTTGTTGCCCTTCTTGTATATTAGAACGACTTTTGAGTTTGTCAAGCTGTAGGGATATATTCTTCATCTAAACACTGATTAAATAGTTTTTCTAGTTATGTGATTAACACTTCTCCTCCTTTCAGCATTTCTCTTACAACCCCATCTTCCCCTGCAGCCTTCCCATTGTTTGTCTGCTTTAAGGCGTTTCTAATTTCCTCTTATTTATTATTGGTATTTCTCCGGAATTCATATTTATTTTCTTTCTCCGTCTTTCTTCTGGTTCCACATCACTTTCTATTTATATATATATATATATATATATATATACATAATGAATTGAATCCTGAACAGTGGGGATGGGGAATTAATAGCAATCTTCTACAACTGGACGTAGTACTCAACACAATTTTTGGTAATTGCACTAAAAGTTGGATGGATGTAGAAAAGTGGGATTACCCTGCTCCATAGTTTGCAGTCATTGTTGTGGGCAATCATGCCTCAATACCTTTCCTGATATTGATTTTTTTCTGACACTTCGGACGATATTAATAAACAAGAATCGAAATACAATGACATAAACCCCACCAATGATTTAACATCCAGAACATCAGATAAAGAAAGTGATGCTGAAGGAGACAAAAAGAAAGAAGAGCCAGGGGATATAGACGATCACGAAGAAAAAGCATAGTTTTAGAAACACGGATTAGGTCTAGCGGGAAAACCATATAAGAAAACGCGCCTTGCATTCTACCTCAAAGGTGATGTGCAAACTAATGCATTGCTGGGTTATTGCTTTCTTCTATACAGTTGATACTTCATGGGTCTTATACGGTGAAAACAGTTGCTAATACAATGTATGTAGCGAATTGTCCAATCTACAATTTTTCATATGACAATAATTATCGTCAAACCAATAGTTGGCGAGATATCCGCGAATCACCAATTTTCGTGACCCGTCAATTTTTGATTTGAGGGGGAAACTTTTTGCGTTTATTTTCAACCTTGTCACTTCAATGTCCTACGGGTGGTGAATTTACCCCCAAAATTTTAAATAGGAAAGGGGGTCGAATGATACGTCATTTTAAAGGGCATTAAATTCTCGTTTTAACGCTTCCTAGTTTTTCAAATTCGGTTTAGTAGTTTTTGAAAAAATGCCTTAGAAAATAGTAACCCGCTAGAAACCAATAATTCGTGATTTAGGAATTCTGGCTGAGTACTATAAATTCTACTTTTTATGTGGCCCCACAAGAAGAAGTCTAATGGGCTTCAATCTGGTGACCTCGTAGGCCATTCCACTGCTCCTCTTCGGCCAATCCATCTATCAAGAAATGTTTCGTCCAGATACTGACGAACAGCAAAGGCCATAATTCGAAGATGGAGCATCTTGTTGAAACATCAACTTATTCACATTGTAAAGGTCATTTTGTTCCATAATTTCATATATTGTTGGATCAACATAATATTGTATTAAAACCAAATACATATTTCTCCTGTAGAAATAACGAACCAATGACGCGATCGCCATAAATTCCAGTCCACACGTTTAATTTTTGAGGATTTTAGATCTTAAGTTCATAGAATATCTGTGGATTTTCATCGACCCAATAGCGATAATTATAGCGATTAACAATCCCGTTCACAACAAAAACGAACACTCATCAAAAAAAAATGTTAAAAAGCAAATTCGGGTTATTAATTATCCGTTCACTCATACCTTCGCCAAAATCCAAACGTCTAACAAACTCATCTTCGTTTAATTCTTGGACAAGGTAGATTTTATACGGATGGAATTTTTGGGCTTTTAAAATTCTTCAAATGCTAGCACAGGATAAGCCAGCAACTGTTGTCAACTTACGGGTATCTAAAGTAGGATCGAAATCAACATGACCCAAAAGTGCAACTTCCGTAGCTTCATATCCCACTATCCGATTTTTTGCTTCTACGATTCACTTTCGATTTGCCACCGTTCCCACTCCCGAAAGTTAAAGTAAATTTCTTAATCAAAAAAACATTACTGGTATAACTTATGGTGAAAATGAAGAATCATGAATTATTGGTTTTTGACGGGTTACTGTCTTTAAAAGGCATTTCCTCGAAAACTGCTAATCCTAAATTGAAAAACTGGGAAGCGTTAAAACGAGAATGTAATGCCCTTTAAAATGATTTATTATTCGACCCCCTTTCCCACTTAAAATTTTAGGGGTGAAGCTCACCACCCTTATGAGATTGAACTGACATGGTTGAAAACAAACGCATAAAGCTTCCCCCTCAAAGCAAAAATTGACGGTTCCGAGGGATTTTAAAAAATGACGAGAAGTATGAAAAAGCGGGTCTGTTTCGTTTTTATTAGCCCACCGTGTATATTGTGCTTTATACATATTTCGATATGTATGAATTCAAAATCTATATAAACATTTGTAGTTGACAGCACACTAATCTTGGCTTTAGTCTTCTATTACAACACTTCCAATAGCGGGAAATCTATGAGATTTAAGGTAACAAGTGCTGAGCGTAGTTAGATTTTTCTGGGTATTTATATTTCTAGAATCATATATGATCTTTATATTATGTATACAAATTTTTAATTGTCTGGTCTACATGTACATAATTACACTATAAACAGTTTAGTTTGTAAACACTACTTAATAATATATTTAATATTTTCACTATTAAAGTTCAATTCTCCGTGCTTACACAATTGAACCAGCCTTGTACACAGGTTGTTCTACAAAAAAAAAAATAATTATATTGCCAACGAAACGTCAATTTATTATCTACATGTCCGACATCTCCATACGCCTTATTTACTATTTTTTATATAAACCTTAAACAGGGAGTGTAGCATATCCAACGGGTTCATTTGTGTTAAAAGAATACTCTTCCTCAACCACAATAACCCTTAGCCGTAGTCCCAACGAAACGAAATCAAAATTAGGTTCGGTAAAAGTTTATCACGCAACAAAATTAGTTTATCCCGCACTTCGCTTGGAGTAGGCAACCGTAATTTCGTAACTTTCAGTTTTGCAACTCCTTCTACGCCGGCAATTACTACTAATACTTTTAGACATTTAATAGAATTATACAAACGATTTCAAACAGTTGACTCAAAAACAAGCAGAAAAGAAATGTGAATTTATTCCTAAGAAGCAGATTTTCTATAGAGCAATCTCGCCCATGCTACTAACCCAATTTACCGAAAGCGGAACCAAAAGCCTTTAAAAAGATGCTAAAAATGTTCTTCCTTGTGCAAATAAAAAATCAACGTACATTAAGTGTAGGGGCACCGTGAGGACTACCCACGCAAACGATTTACGTAATAAGGTAGGTCGAATGCCTCTTCACTTTAAACTCCGCTTCATTCTACTCATAAAATAAGCTGTTATTTTCTGTAGATCGGCGCTGTATAAAAATCCGGCGTGTAGAAATTTATTTGGCTAACATTTTACAACCATAATATCTTCCAGGTACGTAATAAAAAGAATTGCATTGTCAAAAGGAAAAATCTTTGGTTTTTAAGTATCGTAGAGTTAGCAATATAATGATCCCAAGTAGAGAAATATTAGGAAAACCAAAGGTCAATATCACAAATAAAACATGGATGACGGATGAGATACTGGAATTGATGGAAAACAGAAGGCAATATAAGAATAGATACAAGGACATGTATAAAACTTTACATAAAGAAATAAGAAAGCAAAATACGAGAAGCCAAAGAGAAATGGTACACAGGTAAATGTGCAGAACTAGAAAAATTGCAAGCAAGACACAATGATTTTAACTTGCACAAGAAGATACAGGAAATAGCGGGTATAAGAAAATAAAAAAAAAATAATATCCTACTACATAGAAATAGTATAATAATTCCCGACATCAAAGGAAAATTAGAAACATGGAAAGAGTATATCCAGGAACTATTCGAAGATGAAAGACAACAAGAAACAAGAGAAGAAAACATAGGAGAAAATACAGAAAATACAGAACGAGACAGTGGTCCATATATAGCAAAAGAAGAGGTAATACATGCAGTAAAGTTGACAAAATGCAATAAGGCCCCTGGTCCTGATGATATTCCAGCTAAGATAATAAAATTAAGCACAGATGAACCAATAGACGTATTGGTGGATATATATTATAATACAATATATAGCACAGGAATAATTCCTACAGAATGGCTTGAATCGATATTCCTGAAAATATTACATCAAAGAATTTTCAGGAAGTTAGAACAAGACCTCAGTGAAACCCAATTTGGTTTCAGGAAAGCAATGGGCACAAGAGAAGCCCTGTTTGCATTTAATGTGTTAACTCGGAGATGTATGGATATCAATCAACCAATATATGTTTGCTTCCTCGACTACAATAAAGCATTCGACAAAGTCCCCCATAACTACCTCATTAGACTACTTAAAGATAAAAACATAGATATGAAAGATGTCAGAATAATAACTCATACACTTATATTTTAACCAAACTGCTAATCTAAAAATGGATAATGAGTTATCAGAGGAAATACAGATACAAAGAGGTGTAAGGCAAGGAGGAGTACTTTCGCCTTTACTCTTTAACCTATAATCAGAAGAAATAATCAAGAAAGCACTGGAAGAAATATA
>JABXWE010032437.1:0-12253 GCA_014611495.1 Limonius californicus | reverse complement strand
CTCTCATAGCAAAAAAATAAACAATTTGCTTTATAACACTTAATATTTGTGAATTTCGTAAACATTTTATATAATGGAGATTTTGATCCCACTGAATCAATGCACACAGAACAAATTTTTGAAGTTTTCTGAATGCTTGCTAATATATAACCAGAAATGTTATATAATGAATTAAGCTCACTGTAATTTAAATTAAAATCACAAGGCCCATTATCAGGAAAGTCTGCAACTGCGTATGTATGTGGTGCTTTACTCTTTATAGTAGTTAAGAAACCTGCCAAAAACTGTCGGTCATCTTCGTCATAGCTTCCCCTGGAAGGAATTTGCAGGTATTGTGAAACACTAATTAATTTTAAGTTATTTTTCACCTGCATTGCATTCGGAATCAGTTGTTTGCTTTGCAACACACCAAAAAGATTTTCCAGGCAATCTTGTGAAAAGCGACTTGTCAGAAGGAAATGATAGTTTTTGTCATCAAGTAGTAACTTCTGTATATCCAAGATTGATTGTGTGGATATTAATACACCTGTCTGCGAAGGTTTCCACAAGTTTTTGGGTGCTACACTCATTTGTTTTATTATTGCTATAAACTCTTCCAAAAATGATATAGTTTCTTGGTAGATGTCCATTTTGCAGTGACTTAACGCACTTCCTGGATGCCTGGACGTCATCAGGTAAAACCATTTTTCAATTTGGTCAATAAACCAGGCTGTCGTCAAATATTCTGGGCGTTTTAATTCTTCGCTAATAAATTTTAATCCAGCAGCAACATCATGACTTATAACATTTGTAGATGTTGCTACCTTCATTTTATTAAAATGTGATGGCAACAAATCCTCTTCGCTTAGTTTTGGTGCAAGTTGAAAACATAAAGCTTCTTGATATTTTACAAGATCTTCAACATGCCTGGAACATATTTCATTTGTTGGTAGATCATACTTTTCTTGAATATCTTGTGGAATCGTTATTATTTTGTTTGTAATAAACATGTTTTTTATATTTTTAAATAAATGGGGAACATCTGCCAAAACATAGACCTTTTCATTAAACCTTGTATAATGTCGAATATAATTATTCGTGTTAAGGTTTCTTCCGGCCGAAAGACCCCACCTTTTCCACAACGCTTGATTAGATGCACCCATATCTGATGTGATACTAATTATGTTAAGGCCCAGTTCATCACATTTATCGAATATTTTGCGGATAATATTATCGTATACAGATCCGCTTACAGCATTCCCTGTAAAATAATAAGCGACGACTTGCTTCCATCGCGTATTCACACCGCCCAACATAAACACAAGCACATGTGTAGCTATACCTGTATGTTCGGGAAGGGTCACATCTCCAAAATATTTGTTTAAAGATGTGTCGTAAGTTCTGCCAGGAGTAATTGCCATTTCATCTAAAACCAAGACACAATCTTTTTCATGCATTTGGAGTGCATTTATTTTAATTTTTAGGAACTCGAAAACTTCGTGCAAAATTCCAGAGTCAAATTTTAAATTTTGGACCCTTCTTTGCAACGTCCGTATTGAAGGCAATGGAATATTTTGCCTTAGAAGTTCGTGATATCTGCAAATAGTTATTCTTCAAATTAAAAGTATATTAAAATGAGAAAATATTACCTACCCAGAGCTACCACAAGAAAATTTTAATTTAAATGCGTTCGTTACAGTAACATCGGTCCATTTTACGGAGCGAGTTGAATCTGTATCTGCCTTTTTATTTAGCCATTCAATCTGGTCCTTATTAAATGCGATTTTCACTGGTGTTTGTTCTTTTGTTTCTTCCAGGTCAGCAATTCGTCTTAGCAATCTTTTGATTTTATTATTCGCATTTCTCAGTTGTCTTTTGTACTTTTGTACAGTCAAAACTGCCCTCGCATACAATTTTCTTATATGGTCGCTTTCTGTTGAGACCGAATCACTTACAGGCATGAATTCACTTGATTGCTTTCTTGTCGATTCAATCAAAGAGGAACTGGAAGGATTTGGTTGATCAGGCTGCATTATTATGGGTGGCGACACTGTAGATGTTGAAGGCTGAGGCTCCACTCTAGTTGCATCAAAAGAAAACTCCGTTATTGCAGTTTGAGAAGTTATTGTCTTGCGTTGGGCAGGAAGTTTGCGTTTTGGTTGCACTTTTGCAAATGAAAACACAGTTGGAACGGCGTCCAATTTTAATTTTCGTTTACCATCTTCTCTATTTTTTTCCCACATATGTGGTTCAAAATGTACCTAAAAATGCCATAATGTTAATGTTGCCTGTCTTTCTTCGAATTATGTAATTTACAGAAATATTACACACTTAGGCACCTACCTCGCAAAGAACTGAATGATCCGTAGGTTCCCATTTGTCTCTCTTCGTTTTTATTAGCCACTGCTTTCGTCGTAACGGATCTTTGGGAAAATTTTTCATGACAAACCCCTTCTTATGAGAGTTTGTACATCCAATTGCTGCACAACCAGGCATATTGTAATTGAAATAATGTTTATTGTATACAAATGGTAAACAACACAGGTAAACATAGCAAATAAAATAAAATAATTACTTACGTTAGCTTACAGTATTCAATAAAAAATGCGTAATAATCACCAACAATATTTTATAGTTCTCAGAGTATCAATTTTCAACACCAAAAGGCTTTAAAATGCAAACTAAAAATCATACACCATACAACTCAACGTAAACACAACACGAAAATAGCCTGTTAATGGCGGCGAATGTCATGTGACACGACGAACCAATCGAAAATTAGGCACACGCGTGTCGCCACTGTCCCTATAAAGCCACTGTATGCTGTCCATACTGCACTCTAAGTCTGGTACAATCTATAGGTGGCACTCAGTTCATAATTGGCTGTGTGCAAAAACTGAATTTTTAAAATTCTAAAGATTTTAAGAGGGGTGGGCCTTTTTTGGACCTGGGCTTTATTTGGCGCACCCCCCTTATATATTAAAAGTAAATGACGTGATTTACTATTAACACTGGTGCGATATTATATTATATAAGAAATTTTAAATCGAAGGAATATTTATTTACTTAATTGACTTACTAGGCAATAACTCGAAAGTTATTTTATTAGCAGCGATTTTAATTTGTTCGAATGAAACTTCCCTTCTCACAAAATAAAATGTCGTTTTTAGCACTTATATCATAAATAACTATTTCGAAACATTTACAAGTTTAAAAAATGATGTTAATGATAATCTGTTTGTCATACATGCAGCTCTGCCGTACAAAGCTAGAATCAAGTAACTCCAAATTTAAAGGTTTTGGCTGGAGCAATTTATTTATTTTAAAATGGTTTTTCAGATTACTTCTTTAGATTTGATCCTACAGTGTTGTTGTTTTTTTTTATTTAAATGGTTTTTTGTCCTCTTTTTAGAGATATAAATAAATATAAAATAATCTTACTAAATATCTATGTTTTTGTTAGTTTTTGAGTTACTGCGTTTAACAATCGCTCTGATATGCAATCTTAAAAGGAAGTAACTCCACATGCTAGATATTTAAATACACTAAGTGCCCAAAAACAATGAAAAAATCTAGCAACTTGATTTATAATTTACACTACAAGAGGATAAGCAAATAAAAAAACTTACATAAATAGATTTAAAGGCATAAAAATTGCTAAATTGGCCTATTAAAATAAACTAAGGCAAGTAAGACTGATTTTTTGAAAACCTAGTTTTTATTTTTAATAACTGAATATAATATTCCAACAAGGCAACAAATATTACAACTTATATGTTTTACAAAAATGGAAAGTAATTTTAGTACATATATGTAAATTATAGAAAACAAAAAAATTTCCCATAAGGACCCAATTATTGTCTAAAAAGTCCAAGATTTATTGTGAAAATAATATTCTAACAAAACAAAACTAATATTGCAACTTACATTTTTTATAAAAACTGATCAGTAATTTTATAATTTTTAAAATTTAAAAAACAAAAGTTTTCTTATAAGAACCCAATAGTAATTATTGCGTAAAAATTTCAATATTTGTCGTTTCACAGCACCATTTTTAGGTTTGAGCAGCAGAAATTCCCAAGTCATCAATATCTTCTCTACTTGGCAAATTTTTCCAAAAAAATTGTTTTCTTGGTGGCATATACTGTGTAAGCTCCTTAATAATAATATCTTTCTTTTTTTGGTTTATACATCTATCGGTTGTGACATGCTTTGGTAATTCTAATTTTAATTTCGGTTTCAAAAAAGATACTTCAGAAAAAAATTCTTGCTCTAGTTCAGGTTTAAAGAAGAGTTTTTTAGAGCCTTTTACAAATTGAACACACTTTATATCGTTAAATTTTGGCAAGTCTGATCCCTTTTTTCTAGTTTGACAACCATTTTCAAATTCTAAGAAATCTTCTACGCGTAAATTAACGACTTTATTTAATTTATTTGATGATTCAATTAAACGAACTAGGTCTTCGTAATCTAAAACTTCTGGAGTGTGTTTCCATTTCTTACCTATAAGGCCATGAACCGAATCAGCTTTCATAAAGCTGTGACCAGGCTCAAAATACTTAAAAGTGATACTTTCTGGTCCCAATTCTTCGTTAACGAATATGACGCAAGCTGTAAAAAGGGTCCAGTTTTTATTTTGTGCTGTACAGTTGTCAGTCCAAAAAAGCACGTGCTTTGTATCGTTGTTTAGTCTTTTCAGTACATTGTAAAATGCCGAGACAACGTCTGACCCATTTCGTCCCCTAATGGCTTCATGCCAAAGTACACATGTATTTTCATTTGCTGCTTGCAAGTTGGCAAATGTTTCATGAAACGCAACTAATCTGCTGACGAAAAACGAATTTTTTATGGTCAATTTGGGTAATATTAAAATTTTCTGCATGTCAACAGAGTAAATTTCACAATCTAATGTCCACTTCTTGTTCGAGTCTTCATTGTATTGTTTTCTTGCTATAGTGTATCGAGTTTTATGAATGTCATATATCTTGGAAATGTCACATGTTTGTGACGCCTGCTGATAATGTTCAATTAAGTAAGTAAAGAATTGTTAATGATAGCCTCCCGGAACCTCAATCGAAGATGGGCGGTTCACTACTTTGCTCGAATAAAATTTTAATTAACTTTGTTGTTAATTTCCTGGAAAAGAAAGGGCGCCAACGACTAATAAAAGATCCGCTACCATTAACGTAGATGTTGATAGGTTAGCCGTACCCACAGTATATACTTACTTAATACTATAATACAGAGACGATGATAGGTAAAAATAAATAACAATCACAATTGCAGCAACAATATTTAATATGAGCAAAAATAAATAAATAAGTAGTAGGTAAATATCCCAAGTTTGCAACGATAATAATTATAAATACAAGCGTAACCTGTATCGGTACACAAGTACGCGATCACTCAATACAGCCCAAAATAACTGAAACAAGGAAGAGTAAAAATACTGCGTTTTCCAACCCAAACCAGCGCCCTCAAATCCCGTAACCTACACTCTAGTCTCGAAAGGCCTCTCGGAATACAGTATAGTTCGAAGAGAATTAAAATAAACGCTGTGAAACCCGAACAAAACGCAATACTACCACTTCAGTTGACGCACGCTGTATATACAGTGAAATTACCGTGATTATGTACCCGGATACTTGTACAATTAACAATTTAAAGAATCATTGGTTGAAAAATCGTTGTAACACTCTGTACAATGACAACGTAGTTCTTAATTATCCCAAGATATAAATAAGTTCAAACAAACAAGATTATATACAATAATTCAAAATTATCAGAAGTAGACATAAATGTGCACTTCCCTGCATTGAACTGGTTTTCGGGAATTCCACACACAGCTACAACTCCGCACCTGCTCTCGGTTCGGCGTCCGGAATAACTTCGAATTCTCGTTTCTTGCAGACAGCAGATCTTATCCATAGAAGGCACCAATTCTTCTGATTAATTTTTACCGCTTCCAAGTTGTCTAATTTTTAATACAAGTACAAGTTAGGATAGCTATAACTTTAAAAGACAAAGAAACTTACCAATCGGAATCTACGATTGAGACGACAAAAATCAAGAAAAGAACGACACGTCGTATATAATGACAAAAACTGTCGTCAACGTAATCACAAAATCAACAAATGATCACGTCACAAAGGATGATCTTCCCAGAAAATGGAGATTACTCTAAGCGAAATGCTTTTACGGGAGATCACTATCGACACGTTCGTTTCCTCTTAGATGCACAGAATCAATCCCGGAAATCCTGTCTTGTAAATCCAGTCATGCGTAGCATTTCAACGCGAACTGTAAACTCTTGAGACTGATGTATAATGGGTTGCGACGACCTAGGCGAAGGTACCGTTACATGTTGCTTTTCTTGATTCTACTAGTCCTGCTTCTTCACCTTCTAATTCACATTTTTCAGAGTCAGTTGAAATAGATGTCTCTGGCATATCGTTTTCGTGAACATGATTTTTATAGGTGGAGCACATTCCGCACTCATCTTGGGTAGGTGATGCAAAACCTATATTTTCTTTATCGAATATTTTTCTATAGGTTTCATAACTTATTTTATAAAACTTTGATAAGAATTCTTTGTACATTTCACGAATTGTTATATCACACGGTAAATACCTCCTATTCGGGGTATGCTCTAAATTATAATGTGACACTTGCGGATGATAGGAATCAATGTGTTTTTTTTTTATATCTGCGTAATTTTTGTCCGCTATCGCTCTCACCGTCTCAGCCCTTTTTTGGCCTCTCTTGTCTTTTAGGTCTACCGGTAGATCGTTTACTGTTCTTTTTAAGTAGTCGGTGATTATGGAGTCTGATCTAAGACCAAGAGTATTCATAAACATACTTTTACAAACCACTATCATGCTCTTGGTTTCAGACTGGGTATCTGACAATAAGTTTTCTAGCTGCGATTCATCTTCTACAGAGTCTCCGTTAGCGAAATCTTCCATTATATTATTGGTTTTCGACTGGGAATCTGAGAATATATTTTCTGCGATTCTATTTTAACATTTAGTAAGTTATATACCATCGAAAACCTTCTGGGTACATCTGCATCGATTTTTCTATAGTTAATATCTTTTTTGACGATATGTTTATCCAAAAACAGTCTTTTTTCTCTGAAATTTCAATCGTTATAATTTTTAAAAATGATTATTCTTTCATCTTCATTAAATCGTTCACAACACTTCTGTCTGCAACTCTTTTTGCACGGCTCAAGTAGTTGAGGTACATAACATTTTTTGGTTTTCTTAGTTTTTTTAAAGTCTTTATGTTCAGTCTTGTTATATTCATTAGTATCATTGGAATCAGGGTTTTCATGTTGTTCTTGTTCATCCTTGTTTCTTTTGTTGATGTCAGCATCAGTTGCAATCTTTTCGCGCCACTTTAAGTCATCACATTGGACCACAATCTGTTCTGAGGGTATTACTTCTACAGGAATTATTCCAATGCCGTCGGTGTGTGCATTGATCTCTAGTAGGTTATCAGAAATAATTAAAGTGGGAGTGCTGCTAGATACTTGCTCTTCATTCTTCGTATTGGTTTCTGTTACATTTTGAAGTTCAACGTAGTTTTTTTCTTCTTCACCCCTATGACCTATAATTAAATGTTTTCCTTTGAATTCTTTAAGTTGATCTGTGTCGACTAATACTGCTTTTGCTGAAGTGGTCTCCCACGGTTCCGGGCCAGGAAAAAGTTCGGTTTGATCTACATATTCTAAAAATTTAATTTTCTTTTTACCAATGACCCTCGTTTTCATTTGAAATGGATGTTGAAGATTGGGACAGAATACCATGAGGGTTTACTGTAACTTGACTGGCTGCATTAAAACTATGTTGTGGACCACCCCTGTAAATTCGGTTTATTTACAATCGTTATTAAAAAAAACAATAACCCAACTAATATTACTATTTATTTATTATTTCTTAACACAATATCAGTTAGGCACTTTTATATGTAGGCAAAAAAGGATGGAGATTATTCAAAAAGTCTTCCTGTTTTCACATAAAAAATAGTTTCATTCATATTTGAACAACGTGCTACAACATCTAAATTATTCTGGCAAAATTTGTGACCGGTAGCATAACTAGACCCTGAACGCCAAAAGGTCCTTCTAAGCTTCCTTCAAAATTTTAAGGCTTATGCATTACAAAGTTTATTTTTAATTCAAGCAAGAGAACACCAACGCCGAGGAACAGGGGATAACACTGAGGGAAATTAAACCTACATAAAGAAGAAAAAGTTCACCCTATTTTGTAGATTACAAAATATCTACACATCCATCTTTAACTTAGCGAAATTGGTTGCACTTTTGCGCCTTCATACTTAGGGCACGACGTGCCCCCCCGTTACGCCATTGGATGAAAAGCGCGGTGACTCAGCAAACCTTCATAACTTTGTGCCATTTTTATTTGTCGCTATTAAAATCAGTAGAAAATGCACTTGAACTCATTTAAAGAACATTAAACAATGTAATGTAACAATGTAACTTACCCACTACTTTTGGGTGCTTTTGCTAAAATTTCAAGCAGTTTTCTTCCTCGACTAGACATATTATTTTTTGTGTGCACTACACTACTTAAATTACTAGGCAAATAATAAATTATAGGTACTGAATGATTTGTCCAAACTTGCATAAAGCTACATAAAGCCGGTTTACCCCACCTTTTTCTCGGTAATATTTTGAAAGAAGTCGAGTTAGATATATCTTTGCTATCGTTTTAACCCTTTGAGCGAGGTTAAGTAAAGTTACTTGATTCTTCCTTTGCATTTTATAGCACCTAGCATAAAGTAAATCAACTAATTTGTTTCTTAAATTGCAAAAGTGTCAAATCTCAGCAAGTAACTCGAGTAGATTTATTTATACAAAGGTAAATTATAAGAAAGAATAGGAAAATACAAAACTTTGCAAGTAAGAAGATTTACTAAAATATTTTTCGCCGAGAAGTAGAGATGCTAGAATTTAGTTGTAAATAACTTAGTAATGCAACACCATTTAATGACCAGAATTGGTGGAGACATAAGGATGTCAAAGAGAAGCCCAAATATGCATAAAAAGTAAGAATCAAGTAAGTCGAGTTGCTTGAATCTATGTTTTTGCGGCAGAGCTATCTATTTAATTTTAATACTCAAAATCCAAAAATTACTCCAGCAACGGCTTCCAAAATTACAAACAGGAAAGATTTTGTATTGTCAAACACTAAATTATAAGTAAACTGATTACCAAAATGGTAAAATTTATATTTGATTACTTATCTTACTTGCTGAACTATCAGTTGTTAATACTATTTAAATGTATTTTTTAACGATAGTCGAAATTTATTACAAAGTTTGGTCACTAATAAC
This sequence comes from Limonius californicus, assembly GCA_014611495.1. Classification (NCBI taxonomy): domain Eukaryota; kingdom Metazoa; phylum Arthropoda; class Insecta; order Coleoptera; family Elateridae; genus Limonius; species Limonius californicus. Next base: position 2,914 of record JABXWE010032437.1, on the reverse strand, counting down.
TCCATAATCAAAGGATTAGCACTATACTGGTATAAAGTTTTTGCCTGGTTTTCAACGTAGAATCACGTGATGCAAATATTATCCGCCATTTGTCCTAAATAATCTAAATCTAACTTTTTTCTTGTTTTGATGAAAACTTTTATGCTCCTATTATTGAGTATAGTATTTAGTAGGTAATTAAATAATTGTGACAATCTTCGACACTCATTTTAAGCAAAAAACACCAAACAAAAGTAGCTTTCGCTATGTCCAGAACCTCCTAATTTATAAAAATTCGGCAAAAATTAGTTAGGTGTACCTTAGCACCTATCTAATATGTATTTACGGAACATGTACAATATCGTGGTCAAAAGAACCGAAAGGATGATTTTAGAGTTCTAGCCAGTGTTGGGTAGTATCTAGATAGATATATCTAGATACTGAATCAAGGTACTATTTTAGTATCTAGTATCTGTATCTGGATACTAAAATAGTTATTTATATTTGATTACTTATCTTACTTGCTGAACTATCAGTTGTTAATACTATTTAAATGTATTTTTTAACGATAGTCGAAATTTATTACAAAGTTTGGTCACTAATAACTCCATAAGCAAAGGATTAGCACTATACTGGTATAAAGTTTTTGCCTGGTTTTCAACGTAGAATCACGTGATGCAAATATTATCCGCCATTTGTCCTAAATAATCTAAATCTAACTTTTTTCTTGTTTTGATGAAAACTTTTATGCTCCTATTATTGAGTATACTATTTTAGTATCTAGTATCTGTATCTGGATACATTTATAAAAGCGGATCTTGTATCTGTATCTAAATCCTATTAGGCGGTATCTTTTTTATTAAACAATAGAAGATCCAAAGATACATTCAAGATTTATAATTTTAATTTCTTGTAGTTATTTTCTGAATTGTTTTATATATTTATTTGTCTTAAACATTTAAGACATTTTTGGGCATTTTCATTACCGTAATTCGTTTTACGGGAAACTCCCAAATACGGCTTAAGATAGGTACAAGCATTGGATTTACAAAAATTCCTAGATCCAGGGGGTAAGAAGCTTAGTTTACACATTTAACGATTCCGGCAATAACAACCTCTGTTGATCTTCTGTGCTGCTTTGAATGATTGGTCTGATGTAATTACTGGTATTATTGTTTAGTTTAGAAGACTCAAATGTGTAAATGGCGTTGAAGTTGATTACAAGTTACAAAATTGCTGTATTCGATAGTACTAATGACTATTTACATGCATTTACTTCTATTCAAATTACTCATAAACGAATGGAGTTATTACAAAACTGCAAGAGATAAAAAAGTTCTCGGTAATATCAAGCAATTTGAGGAAATTGGTTACAGTAGTGGCGTATCATCAAAAATAGTTAAAGAGGGAGCGAATAAAAGCAAGACATCTTCATGAACCTTGAAAACAAACCATGTACAACATTTTCCGTCAAGGTATTGTAGCACAGTTGTTGTTGGTGAAAGATATACACTGCTCAAAATCGTACAGGGATATTTAAAAAAAAGTAATTTTAAGGTGGTTTGGAGAAATTTAACATTTATTATACTACCTATATGACATAAATATGGTCTACTTAATTAAGTAATAGCAAAATAAATTTAAACAATTATTTTTAAACGGAAAGGAACACCAAAACAATTCAGCACAAAAAACTTAAAAATTTAACGTGACTCTGATTGAAGAAATGAACTTGAAGAATTCAAAACTGTGTAAAATTAATATCTTGTGTGACCTCCGCGACTATGTAACAAAGACTGCATCCGATTAGGCATGCTTAAGATTAAGTTGTCAAGATCGGCTTGAGGTATCGCTCTCCACTCTCTTGTAAGTATTCTAAAAAGGTCTTTGCGATTCTGAATAGGATCATGTGCTGCCAAAACCCTTTTTTGTAGCATATCCCATGCATGCTCGATCGGATTCATGTCGGGAGATTGAGCTGGCCACGGGAGTAAGGAAATTCCTTGATTAACAATCTCATCCAGAACATGTCGGGCTTTATGTACAGGTGCATTGTCCTGCATAAGTAGAAAGTTTTCACCTATAGCTGTCGCATATGGTACTACCACAGGTAAAATTACTTCATTCAGGTAGAGTTGACCTGTCATGTTGCCTCAGATTGGAATGAGGTCGGTTTTGCCACCAATACTTATTCCAGCCCACACCATTATTGTGCCACCTCCAAAAGCATGAACTTCTTGAAATGCGTTAAGTCGGTTTAATAATCCTGGCTCCCTCCACACGCGTACTCTTCTGGAATCAGGATATAGACTAAATCTAGACTCGTCTGAGAAGAGCACAGATGACCATTGTTCATTCTGCCAATTTTGAAATTCTCTCCCCCATTGAAATCGTTCTCTGCGATTTTGTCTGCTGATAACGAGAACTCTTAATGGTCTCCGCGATCTCAATTGTACTTCATGTAGTCTATTGCGAACGGTTTGGTCACTAATCAAAACACCATGAGTTCGCTGTAGCTCATGCTGTAGTTGCCGTGCGGTATACGTTTTATTACGGCGAGCACTAATTTGCAAAAATCGGTCTTGCACTGGGGTTGTAATACGTGTATTACCTCTGTGTCGATTACGTACGTCTCCTGTTTGCTGGTAACGTCGCCACAAATTAATTTATCGAGTTAGAGTTTAATAAAAAAAATTTATTTTCATTAAACAATAAATGAGTTACATGAATTACAAATTATATAGATCTTAATAACGAGAAGCTAAAAGCGTAACTAAACTTAATCTATCTTGCAGAAGCGCATGTAAACTTTATCTTTGCTGATGCTACATAATATTCTAAGAAGCGAGGTGAAAAGCATTATATCTAAGTTTACTTAAGGTTACATAATTCCTCCCTTCTTAAAAATGAAAAATACAGGGAAAATTACATTTTT
>JABXWE010032436.1:0-19536 GCA_014611495.1 Limonius californicus | reverse complement strand
GCACCTAGAGTACTCACGCTTCTGCAAATATTACAACCTAGTTCTTTGTTCACAATTAACCATGGATTTTTTGCTTTAAATTCAGCAATTTGTTCAAGAGACCAACAAACTGGGTGTTCACCCTCATTAACATGATCACTATCTTCATTACTAATCTTAGCTTCGTCTGAATCAGATCCTAATCCCACCAACCTGGATACTTCTTTGTCCGAAGAGGAAGTTGAAGGGTAATCATCCTCCTTGATTCCGATTGCGTCTTCTTTTTCATCTTGATCAACAATTGGAGTCGTAGTCGATGCTTCCGAACTGCATTTCTCATTATTTACATTAACTTTTTGTTTCTTAGGGTTAGGTTTAAAGAAATCAAAAATTTTTCTGGTAGTCATAACTCGAGTAGTAAACTTTTGTAGCTGCACTAGCACTAGACACTAGTAAGCATAAACAAACACGAACAACGAACTGCGATTCAAAAACGAACTGATTACAAAACAGTGATGATGGGATGCAATGCAACTTGTGACTGAAACGCGTCCAGTAACCTACGCTGTGATCAGTGTTGCCACTGCCACTGTGATGTGTGTGCGCTGGCGGGGCGCGGTGAAGGAATGAAGGGGGTAGGCGGAGGGTATTGTTTTGTTATTGTGTGGTGCGGACGAGATGACTGACCTCTCTCCCTGATTCGGTGCATCACAATCGCTTGTTAGGGCGCTTATTATCTGCTTACGAGCCGCTCGCGAGCAAAGCCTAAAATTTATCCTACCTACAGTTTTTAAAAATTTGCAGTTTTAGAGTTACTTGCGTTCCCTTGCGTTCCGGCACTCTTGGGGGGTAAGGGAACGCCGTTCCCTTGCGTTCCCACTGAAATTAACCCCTGGCGTGATCGCCTGATAAGTCAAGGAAGATGGCCAACACGTTCCCCTAATCTGACACCACTAGATTTTTATTTATTTGGTAGCTTAAAAGATAAGGTTTTCAGAAACAGATTAGCTGATTTAGATGAATTAGAAGAAGCAATTAGAATTGAAATCGAAAACATTACACCAAACGAGCTACGAAATGTTTTTGACAATATGAAGCGAATAGTGAATCTATGTCTTGAAAATAATGGTCACCATTTCCAACATTTATTATAAGACGCTAATAAATTGTTTAGCTGTTAAGTTATATTAATTGTTGTAAATCAAATTAGCAAACTTTTCTTAACTTTTGTTGAACAAAATGTTTTACAAATAATAATTGTTGTACTTTATATTCTTTTCTTGTTTACAAAATTATTATAAGAAGGGTAAATGGGCCTCTTTGTTTTTTATTTTCATATCAATAATTATTGGAATAGTGTTTGCAATTAATCAGTGTACACCACTGGAGACTCTAGTTCTGATGTAGGGTGTAGTGAATGGGGATGAGTATAATAAGTTGCCTACATCACAATCCTCAGTCATTTACAAACACCCATGATTATTGCAATGATGCATGACTATACAGGGTGTCCCATGACGTGAAGTCACTACTTCACTTACGTGTAGGAGAGGTGAAAAGAAGTCAAAACTAAAGAGTGGTCATTTTCTCTAAATCGACTATCAAAAAAGTTATGGCCTATTTTAGTTAAATACTGAAGCAGCCGAAACAATAAATGATATTAAGTGGAATTTGATACAAACTGTATATGTTGTTATGGAAATGATATTATTTACTTGTATGTCAAACAGTAAAGCACTTTTAAGTCAGTGGCTACTTGCCAAGTGAAATAGGTGAAGCGCCTCTTCACCTAAAATTTTCATTCAGTTGCTAATATTTATTTAAAATTATTAAAACACAGTGACCATAAAAAGTCTTATCTACAACACTCGTGCAATTGTAGTGAAGAGTCAACCTCAAACGTATTTTAACTCTGCATTTATACCTCCGTTGCCGTGGTAACGCCTACGTCAATATCTACAATTGGTTCACGGTGGATCGCGCAAGTGAAGAGTTCAGCCGCAATTAGCTGCGGAACTGCATGTTCGGGTTTGACCGTCGTTTTTTAAGCTATGCCAACAATTTTGACTTCACATGCTTAGCTGTAGTATTTAATAATATTTTCTCTTTCACTGACATATTATTTGATGTTCTCCAAAACAAATCATTGGATATTAATATTCGTGTTACAAAAATAAATAAAACTATTAAAGAGGAAAAGGAATGACGATTTCTTTGATACACTCTTCGAAAAGACTAAGGAAATAGAAATAACACAAATCGATATTTCTAAACGGGAATACGCTAGCCTTACAAATAATGACAGAAGAAAATATAGAACTTTATTATGAAGTACTGGAACGCATTGTAATGGAAATGGAAGTAAGGTTTCAAGACTGCGATAAGTTACAATTCATGTCTTTGGCTGATGCTACGAAATCGGAAATTCGAACAATATGATTCATGTTTTCCTTCTAAAGCATTTGAAAGTTTAGGTCAATTTTATGGCAAAATATATCAAAAAGTCAGCGTCTTAAAAACGAATTAAATCTTCTTTATGCCGATAAATGTTACCGCAATCTGCAGACCCAAGAATTACTAGAAAATCTCAATGAAAACAAAGACATTTTTACCGAAGCCTACATATTGTTTTGCCTCGTATTACCTATTCCGTCGACAAGTGCATTAGTGGAAAGAAGTTTTTCTTGCCTTAAACGTATTTAAGTAATGCAGTCTCTCAAGATAGGCTTTCTTCTTTGGCCAATATTTCAATTCAAAAAGAACTCTTATTAAAATTAAAAAATCAACCGTTTTTCGAATACAATAAATAATTTTTCTGCATTAAACGACAGAAGGATATACTTGGTCTACAGAAACTAGGTAAGTTGACATTGAATTATATTTTTTCTGTTTGTTATTATTGGGGTTATTATAATAGCACTTCACCTATTTTTTTAACCGCGAGCCGCCACTGCTTTAAGTGGATTTCTCTGCTTGCGCTTATTAACAGTGTTGATAATGTTTACTTTTACAACGCGCGAGTACGCGGTTATTCATTACATGTACGTTTTTTGTGATGGAAACTCGGTAGCAGCAGCAGAGAATATGGGTTGAGATTTCCAAATCGACGACTACCAGACCGACGAGTGCATAACCACCTACGTGAACACGGAACATTCCCGAAACCTACGACTGAGCGTTCAATACAGCAAGTACTAGACAATGAGGACTACATACTGGGAGAAATTGATAATATTCCCAGGACCTCTGTTCGTTGTGTATCTGCACAAGTTAATGTACCACGAATGGGAGTTGGGAGAACATTAAAACGTCATGGTTTATATCCATTTCATATCCAGCCGGTTCAAGCCGTCTTAACTGCGGTCATATGGAATTTTGCGACTGGATCATTTAAAATCAAAACATACGTAACAGAATTTTATTCACGGATGAAACAACGTTTACAAGATGGATTAATGAACAGAAAGAACAGCCACTCTTCAGATTTGGAGAATCCACACAAAATCACAGTGTCAAATTACCAACATAGGTTTTCAGTGAATATCTGGTGTGTAATTATTGATAACATGCTCATTGGTCCATTCGTTGAATCATTTAACCGCCGACAAATATTTAAATTTTCTAGAAGATCATTTGGGAGGATTGTTAGATGATGTCCCTCTAGCAATCAGACATGGTATGCGTTACCAGCACGATGATGCCCCTGCGCACTTTGCGTTACGTGTATTACAATTTTTTAATCAACGGTTTGAGAGACGTGTAATTGCTAGGGAAGAGCAGCACCCCTGGCCCCCATGATCTCCGGACTTAACTTGTTTAGATTATTATTTGTGGGGCCGTATGAAAGATATGGTATATCAGATGACATCAGAGACTGTTGAAGATCTTAGGAGACGCTTTTTTGAGAGATTAGAACTATTTCGGAATAACAAGGATATGCTACGTAGGACAAACAGATCTCTTTTGAGAAGAGCCAGAATGTGTCTCGAGAGCAACGGTGGCCATTTTGAACAATCTTTATAGTGAATTTAAACTAAAATAAAAATAAACTTTGGCTTTTCTATATTGTAATTGTTTAATAAATAATAATTTAACACTATATTTGGAAGGTTTACTTTAGGGCATAACTTAATTAGAATTTTTAACTATATTTTATGTAAAGATTATGTACATGAATTTGCGACCTCGCGGCGTGGGACACCCTGTATATCTGTACAGTCAAGAGGAAATATGTAAAATATTTTAAACGATCAAATTTTTTCAGCGTTTCTTATTACATTTTTCGCCCTCACCACTCCCTTATTGCCCTTCAATGTCCCCCTGTTGCCTTCACCGCCCCCCCCCTCTGAATCTATCAAGGACCCCCAAGGGGGAGATATGGCCCACTTTGGAAATCACTCGTCTAAAACTTAATTACTTTTAGTACATTTTTTCTGTAGCTCATAATAACTGAACTGAAATCAAGTCGCTCTGAATTTAAAATCAACCTTTATTATACGCCAACGATTTGATAATTTAATATGTTAGTTGAATTTTAGGTATTGTAATTTTCGATGGAGGAGCCCAGATATTCAGTTTATCTTCGGCCCAAAATATACTAAACCCGGCACTGGCAGTCCCGCATAAAAAATCCCACAGCCAGACTTGTTCGATATCGTAGCATATCATTAAATACGGGATAATCGTGTTATATCTTCTTATTTTCCGTTTTCGGAATTTGAGCAGTCCATATCTGCTGTCTATATAACCAGACCACTTTCATATTAACCGCAAACAATCTTCAACAGTGTATAAAAATAATTCTGCGGTTTTTAAATACAAATTTAAAAGACGCTTGCTTGGAAAAGTGAGCCTCAGTGCGTGTTACCACGTTCGAGACGTAAATTCGCACCCATATAATTACCTATTAATTGGGACATGACCGTCATGGTCAGTCCAGCTCTGTTGTTATTGACATAATCGGCTTTGTCAGGTACGGTCGCTCGACACGATTAGACGTGCAACATATGTTAGTGTATAGCTAGCTGTTACCAATACCTACGTCATAAGTTTTGGACAAAAACTGATACGTTTACGCTAACGTACTGGGAACTTGGTATCTTGAACAAACTGCTGGAGTTAGTGTGTGTGTGTGTGTGTGATCCAACTGCAGGACAAGGACAAAGATTATTAAGGTCATCATTTTACGTAATTTCCTTCCTTTTACGCTCAGGAATAACAAGCACGTGTTGTCTTCAATTTAAATTTGTTACCATAACATGTAAGTAAAGACGATAATGCAACTGAAAATTTTAGTGTTGCCGGTTTAATGTTAATTCATATAGCTACCAAAACAACAACAAAATAGTACAAAGGTATGTAAATCAAGCATACACCGTTATGAGTGACGTAGATGTAAAATATTAATTAAATGTCCAGGTGTAGGCGCACGTGAAATATTTGACACCGTTATAAAATATCGTTGCTTTTATAGAAGTTATAACTACAAAACTAATACATATTTGTAATATTAATAATAATGACCACAAATTTTTAATTAATTCATTGTTTACTACAAGGTATAACAGGTTGTTCTTGATCTTGGCCTCTAAATTTGCAAATTTAGGAATTCGATTTGCTCAGTCAACATTTAGATTCTGGAAGTTTCGAATTCTTTTATCGTATTCAATTTGCATTTATCCGTACAACAATCTAATGCGTATTTTATTAAATGATAATAGGTGGTTGCCTAGCTCTCAGGCACCGCCCGAGAGCGGCACCTCGCAGGGGCGGCAACATTACAATCCATACTAGTTAGTTTATTTGTCGGCTAACGAGAGTGCATGATAGAATAATGTAGTTAATGACGTCTTTCCTAGAAAATTCGGCTACTTGATACGGGAATCTCTGTGTTACTATTGTGCATAAAAACAATTCTTCCGCTTTGAGAGTATGCTGCACTAAAGTATATTAGAAATAAAACAAAAGTGGTAACTACAGCTGCATTGGATTTGACTAATACAGCATATAACATAACTTGATATTAATGGAATAGAATTGCACGAAGAAATAAAATCCAAGGTTAGTCAGTAAGGAGCTTTTAAACTAATTCTGAATCAAAATTTAACTTAAGCATAACCGAAGTTAACCACATCTCTACATATATTACTAACAATACCTGTATGTGCTGGCAGCGCTAGAAGATATTTTTCCAAAATTAATTAAAAACTACTTAAAGGCCTCCATAACAGAAAAACGATTAGTAGAACTGACAATAATATCAATGGAATACAAAATTTGAAGTTAGAAGAAATAGTTACAGATTTTTCTTGCAAAAAAATTATAAAAGTTAATAATACACGACGATTCAAACCATGTGCTAAAAACTTCAACCATGTATAGCTGAAATGATATTATTATACAGAGTTAATCAAATGTATGGAACCATCCATATATCTCGGTAACCCTTTGTTAAATTTTTCTGAATTTTCGTTAAGGGTGATTTCAAAATATGTTGGATTCGAAAATGTTCTCGCCAATGTTGCCACGTCTTCAGTTTTTTCAAAACACCTGTCAACTTCATTGTTTCAAATGGAACACCCTATATAATTTTGATATCAATCGATAGATACTTTTTCAACAATTTCATTGATATACAATGTGATATTTTTATTTTCTATAATAACAGAGATATCTCCAAAAAAACGAACAAAGTATTCCTGAATTATTAAAGCTGATTAGAACAAGAAGGCTGATTAGAAATGTCAATATCTTAATTATTAGAATATTTTGACGGATTGTCAATACTTTTCTTGAATCAATCAAGTCCAGGTTACAATTTCCTTGATCATATTGTGAAACAACAAAACTTTTCGATAATAATAAGTATGTTACTTCCGGAAAGAGACCGCATTGAGATATTGATGATGATTGGTTTCGGAGATAGAAGAAGAACTTAGAAAGACATTTCCAATCTCTTCAATACGACTCACCCAGATCGAGACCCTATATCACGAAGCACAGTATCCAAAACATTGAACCGATTCGAGCACACTGGGAATGTGAAGAATATTCGAAAATCAGGATGTCCAAAAACAGCAACTACGCCTGAAAAAGCACTAAATGTTGTAGTTTCAGCCGTGGATCAACCACATACATCTTCAATCAATTCCATTACTTAAGCCTACTTAGGTAATGGAATAAGTCTAATGTCGGTGGTGCGAATTTTGAAGAGTGAGAACATGAAGCCTTATAAAGTGAATTTAATCCACGAACTGATTGAGAGCGTTTCTGATTGAAGAAATGAATTTTGTGAAATTTTAATGGAGAGAGGTAATAACTTCATTAGGAATATCTTGTTCTCCGATGAAGCCACTTTTTGTCTATCTGGGTCGGTCAACAGGCAGAATTGTCGATGCTGGGTTTTCGAGAATCCTCATTGGGTCCAAGAAAGCCATACCCAATTCCCCAAGAAATTGAATATTTGGGCTGGTATCATTGACGACAGAATTATTGGACCATTCTTTATTGAAGGAACATTGAATAGTGACAGATACCTCATGTTTATGCAGAATGACATTGTCCCTGCGCTGATAAATTTGTTCCCCGATGGAAATGGTGGAATACGTCAAATTATTTGGTTCCAACAAGACGAGGCGCCACCGCATCTTGCACGTAATGTAAGACAATATCTTGATGACATATTCGGAAATCGATGGATAAGACGACGTGGGACTATCGAATGGCCAGCGCGTTCTCCGGATCTTACACCGTTAGCTTTCTTTCTATGGGGACATGTTAAGAATATCGCATACAAAAAAAGACCAGATAATCTCGAACATTTGAAAGTTGTTATCCCAAGAGTGATGGAGGATATTCCACGAGAACACATCAGAAACAGTGTAGATGCAGTGCATAATCGTTTGCCTCATTGTCAGGCAGTCAATAGCTAACACTTTCTTAAATGAGTAGCCTCTCCTTGTTTTAGTTAGATTTGATTATGCAAGAGTACTTCGTTCGTTTCTTTTTAGATAATAAGAAATAAAAACATCAAATAGTATATCACTGGTGTTCCATTTGAAATAATGAAGTTGGCAGGAATTGGCGATATAATTTTTGAATCCACCATATTTTGAAATAACCCTGTACGAAAATTCATAAAAATCTAACGAATGGTTACTGAGATATATGGATGGTTCCATATATTTCATTAACTCTGTGTAATAATAATTAATAACAAATTTAGCACGGTTGCGGAGATATGGCGCCTCTACGATTTTTTTACATAAATTCACTATAATTTAAATAACTCTTTTGTTTCTTTTACAATATTGATAACATTCATTGTTTTGGACAGCTAATAGTCCAAGCTTAATTTCCAGCAAAGAAAAGTGTACAGTGTATGTGAAAAGTGGATGAAATCTGACCCAGAAGTGAAAATTTTATGTAAATTTAGGGTATTTATTGAAATTGTCATTTCTATTCGAAACTTTTAAATAACTTTTTAAATACAGCCGACGCTCGATAATGTGAACTAATTCAGACCCGAGTGTGTTCACATTATCGAAATGTTTACATTAGCGAGCGTGATTTTATTAGTAAGCAAATTGTTAAAAAAAAGGTTTAATAACACAATTAATATTTTTTTGCTAATTGTGTCATTCCCGCACCAAGTGCAACCTCGTCTATGATTTTCATTTTGTCACTCAATCTTAAACATTTTCTTTTATTGGATGTGGATGCCATAGTCGTAATGCATAAACGCACGCAATACGCCTGGCTTAAGTTTAACAACGACTAAAATAAAATCAGCGCTGCTCCTACAAATAATTTGCTGAGAGTCACTTATGTACATTATAAAAACAATAAAAAAAGAAGTGTGTGCGTTATCGAGCTCTACTGGTTGTTTACGTTATCGGGCGTTTCATTTGATCCTATAGTAAGAATTTTGTGTTTACATTGGCGCGATGTTTCCATTATCCAGTGTTTACGTTATCGAGCGTCTGCTGCATTACTTTTCGAAAAATAAATTACCAAGACCTTTTTTTTTTGGAGAACGGAATCTGCAAAAAAAGTTAGAGATTAACAATCTTGTTCCCAAGATATACCCTAATGCATGCATTTTTACGCAGATTTCATCCACTTTTCACATTAAGGTGTACATTTTTCAGTATATCAGTTTTTTGTCAGGTTTCTTCTGCTTTTAACACACAGCTGTACATTCTGCTTAATTGGATATTAAGCTGGACTATTAGATTTCCGAAACAACAAAGTTTATTAAAATCCGACAAGAAACAAACAGTTATATACATTTTAGTGAATTGAAGTAAAAACCCATATCTCTGCAACGGTATCAAATTTAAAATAATTACTAGGTGATCTAAGAGTTAAATAACCTAAGCTTTATGTGGTTAAAGTTATTCGCACATGTTCAGAATCACCCTGTATAAACTTATAAAAAGTTATATTTTAATTCTTATTCTTTTCATCATTATACCTATAAGATTTGTTTTATATCAGTTTGTTTAAAACTTATGTATTACTAATTATAACATATGAAAAGGAAAAAATGAATTACAAAAAAGGACATTTAAATTTTTTGTTCGTCATTAAATTTTGACGGCAACACCAGGAAAGGGGGGCATTAAAAAGTTTGCCTCAGGACGGCACGTACACGTAATGTACACTGTACCAGTTAAGACTAAACATACGTTTATCAAGTCTTGGCCTACTGCAGACAAAACAATTTTTTAACAAACCTTATTTTTAGAGGTGTAGTTATTCTTGGTACCCAATACTAGATTTCTAATTGTCTGTCCTAATTTCTAAATATCTGGCCTGAATAAATCATTAGTTTTGTCTTTGTTATTGAATAAGGCAATGAAAGTGTTCTTGGTTGTTTTCTAAATGACTTTGAATATCTTTGTTTTTATATGTTGCAACTTTCTACGGCATAGCTCCAAAATATGAGTTTGAAATATGTTTAAGTGTATCAGAGTGACATTTGAGATAAGTTTATGAATGACTAGTGAAGGTTCTTTTTAATTAATATATCAGTTAGTTTGTGTATTGGTATATGCAATTTGTTTGATAAAAGAAATTAATGCTATCTTAAAAAAGTATTAACTAATGTTAGTTTTTTTAAATCTTCTAATTGATGATATTTACACATATCTTCAGAAATAAGTAACAAGTAATAAGTGGTTGTATTGTATAGCAAGTACTTAGCATATTTTTTAGATGTGTGTTTATATTTACTGGACATATTTAATACTAAATTTCTAATTCTCTTACCCATACAGGGTATCTGAAAATTGACGCAGGTGCTAAAACAAATAGATTGGACATTTTTTCGATTGTCCGTCTTTATCGAGTTATTGATAAAAAGCAAAATAATAAGTTTTATCCCATGGTCGCTGCAATTAGTTGTGTAACATAATTTCATTAGATGGCTACAGCAATGTTAAAAATGTATGAATCGTTCTGTGTATTAATAAGCATCATTATTTTCATTTCCTTCTGCTTCTTGTATGTAAAATGGAACGATACTATTGTAATTGCGATTACGTCGATATGTTGGAAGTACATATTAGGTATGTGTAATGACATAGGGCGTATGCGGAAAAGTTTCCAAATTACTGGCAACCTGATCCAAAAACTATAAGACCCGTAGAACTGGAAACTGGAAACAGTTAATTTAAATCCTCGAAAAATCAGGCAGGACGTCAAACTACACTAAGCGTCGATCAAGAAGAGCAAGTTCTTGAATTTGTTGAAGCCAAACGTAGTACACGCCTTCGAATTGTATCGTCCCAAGCTCATTTCTAAAAAGATACAATTCACAGTTTATTAAGAAGAAATCGGAGTTTCAAGTAAATTTTTGAAGATGGTTGTTTCATAACGTAAACAGTGAACCACATTTCATTCTGTGGAGTGATGAATCTACATTAATTAATATGGCTATCATAAATACTCTTAACCTGCATTAATGGAGGGATGAAAATCGTCACTTAATACGAGAAAGATCTTATCAAAGACCAGATGGCCAATAAACATTTGGGCTGGGTTATTGAATAATAAAGTAATCGGTCCACACATTCTACCTAGCCGACTGAATTCAGTTATGTATCTTCAAATTTTAACTAAAAATGTTCCACTGCCATTGCACGATGAAGTTCCATTAGCAGCTAGATTAAATTGTTGTTTCTAACATGATGGTGCACCGTCACATTATGGAATACAAGGGAGAAATTTTCTAAAAGAAAGTAGAAAGTAGTGCAAGAAGTAGACCCACATTATGGCCTCCTAGACCACCGGATTTGAATCCCTTCGATTACTTTTTTGCAGTTGTTTGAAAGAAAATGTTTAGTGTGAACCTACTGTAAATGTCGTAGCTTGTAGTAACACTGCGGTGGCGTCAATAAACGAAAATATGCTACAGAAGGCAAATTGTACGAATGTTTCCCTTAAAGTAGGAAGCAACCTATTCGAATACAATTTGTCACAACAGGTGTGGACAATATCTTTTTTGCTAGAGATATTCGTTTTTAAAATGTTTAATTCAAATATTGAAACTTTTTTTTCAATAACTCGATAACGAAGGATATCCAAAAACATTTCACTCTTAATTTTCGATTTGTTTTATCCCCCCGAATCAAATCCCGCACTCACGAGCGTCAATCTTGAGGTACCGTACAACACAATGCGATTTTAGATGTTTTAAATATTACTTTAAATATATTTGTTTGTTTATAACCAAAATATGGCAGCAACAATATTTAATTGTTGTGCCGGAGTGATACTAGAGATCATTTTTTGAATGGTTAATTTATTAAGTATATTATTTTGTGTAGTATTATTATATACAATATTTTATTAAAATTAAATTTTCTCTACTATAAGTAATTACAGTTAACGAAACTGTTAAGTAATAATAAATAAGTTAAAACAAATTTTTACAATAGAGTATGATCTACTTACTTCCATTTAACTTTACATCAGTAACACTCTTTCATATACATATCATTAAATACGGAAAATACAGAAGAAGTCGAACAGAATTACTGAGAGTTCCCTACAAATTGTCAAAAGTAGTACTCGTATTCTTCAGCCAATTGAAACCTTTGCTGACAACTTATAAGTTGCAATTTCTGGCACACTCGATATTAGTCCGAACTTGTGAATTTAAGTCGATAACTCCGTCTACTACAGTTGGCGAGACTGACTTAGCTACATGTGTGAAGGATGTAAACCGCTTCTAAAATTATACTAATAAGCACCCCGTGTCGACCGCATATTTGTTGCACCTACATTAATTCTTATTCCTTAACAGTTTAATAAGCATTTAAAATTATCCTTCTCTGCAGTTTTCGTTGTTGAATTGCACTTTATCAGTTTCGATGTAATGACATGCTTACCAAGTTTTGGACTTATGGGCATCAAAAGTGTTAGTTTTTTTCCTATGTCGTAAAAATGTTACTTAATTTTATAATTAAAGTATGCATCCGAATCTCCGGGGACCTAAAGCTACGTTTTTTAATGCCAAGGTTTATGTAAGCCTGTGACGTTCCGTGTCTGACGAACAGCTATAAGTATAATAATGAAATTACAAAACAGATCCAAAACAGAAATATTTTATTGGCAATACTCTGCAAACGAATCTTATATTCAAAATACAAGCAGGGTAACTGCTGTTTTAAATTTTTCCCTATTTCGTTAGAAGCTGTAAATATGGTAAATGCAAAGTAATATTGATTGTTCCCCGCACCTTTTTCGCATCGATTTTTTTCTACGTACACAAATCCCACCCAGTATACCTCAACAGGGCGCTAGTATTGCTAATATCGGAAAATAATTGATTGATTAATAGCAGGGTTTTGAAGTGGGTTGGTTAGCCAAGTTTGCACTTCAACTGTATGGTCTTTTGACTTTTGTGCGTCGCCGATCCTTTCAAAGTAAATGTGCCCTCGACGAGTTGCAGGATATTTTTACGAGGTTTTCATGTTTGAAGATTGTGTCACGAAGTATTTCCCCGAATAGTTGCTATGCTGAACATTCGAAGATTATGTGTGAGGCTGTTTCCTCCTCTTCTTCACATGGTGTACAGAGTGTGTCTCCTCGTTGGTATAGATCAATTTTGAGAAAGTGTATTCGTAGGTGGTAGTGCCGTGTTATAAGTCCTACCAACCGTCTAATCTGAATTCGTCCTAGAGAGGACATCAATTGTTAGTATTCGAGAAGGCGTTTCAATTATTTCCTTCCCCAGTTTTTGTCCCTGTACTGCCTCCCAGCGATAAATGTGTTGTGTAATGGTTCACCTTTTTACTGCTTTGTTTAGGGATACCGAATACAGGTTCTGTCCTTATAAACGGGCTGGATGCACCGGTTTTCGCAGGGGAATCTGCTTTTCTTTTCCCTCTACCCCGTGTGCCCTGGCACCCATATGAGCTGAACTACGTTCTTCTCACACAAGGATGTGAGGAGGTATAGACATTCCCTCGCTAATTTGGAATTAATGCCAGGTGGTTCAAGCCCTTTGAAAGCTACTGGCTGTCAGATAAGATGCTTATGCGTTGTTGGGTATACCCGCGCTTTGCATTTCCTGGATATGTTGCATTATTGCAAAGATTTCAGCTTGAAAGTCTTATTTCCCAGAGGTGGGGTTCCTTGGGCCCAGTCATTACGATTGCATCTCACAGTGAAGGAAAACTCTGGAAGGACGTAGTCAGTACCCGTTGGAAGGATGCGGTTAACTTCTACTACTTCCTGTATTCGTTTGTGTCCATATCATTCCTGGCTGGTTTGCCAGTTGTCGGTGGATTTCATTCTGTGCTCGTCCAGGCTTCCCCTATATATATATATATATCTAAAGGGATTAGTCCCAAAAGGGCTTCCATAGCTGCAGATGGAGTGGTGTTCATGACTCCACATATACACAAACAGGCCAGTCTCTGTTTAGTTTTGTGATGCTTATTTTTACCTTAAATTTAGGCCACTACGCTAGGGTGCCATAAACTATCATGGGTCTAACTACTGCAGTGTAGTACCATCTTTGTTTTCAGTCCCCATGTTTTACCAAACATGCATCTGCCCATCATAAGGGCAGTTATCGCTTTGTTTGTGATGTTATTCAGGTGTATGTTCCAGTTCTGAATGGATAAAACCCGCCCTTGTGGAAAGTCCTCCGCAGCATGTACCCTGAGAGTTTCTTCTGCCAGATAAGCCTAAATTTTCGCCTTTCTAACATGGTTTTTATTCATCTGTTTGTGATGTCCTCGACGCCATGTTTACGGGTGGCAGCGATCATTGAGTGAAACGGAGGTGTTATCAAATACCCACTCTATATCCAAGAAGACAGCTAGAGTATTTCTTTGTTAATTATTGACGCGTCTACCATACCGAGAAGGTTGTGAGGCGCAGACTCACATGACTTTCCTGATTGATATACATGTTGATTACGATTGAAGGGATTGGTTTTTATAGCCCCGTCTCGTATATGCCTGTCTATCAGTTTTCCATAATCTTTAAGCAGAAAGGCATTAGTCTGTATGCCTTTGGCTGGGTGTACGACACTCGCCCTGGGTTGGGAATGAAGGCCACCTTAGTGGGCTCACCGCTAGTGGGATGTAGTTTCCCGCTAAGCCTAAGCAGAATATTTTTATTAGAAGCGGTACCAGGAGGTTGATTGCCTCCTGCAGTAGAGCAGGGAATATTCCATCTGGTCCGGGCAATTTGTAAAGTAGGAAGGATTTTACAAACCATTGTATCTTATTGTAGTTGATTATTTCTTTAGCCACTTTCCAGTCATGCTTTGAAGGTAAATAGAAAGGAAAATTATTAGACAGAACAGCAAACTCGCTTGATAAGGGAAATTATTTCAAGTAGGTGAAAGTCACAGCGAACTAATTGGCTTATTTTTATCTTTCGCACGCGAATTATGTTGAGCACTAATACTTACATTGAATAGCAATCAAAATGCGTATCGCAAATTATAAATAAACACGAAAAGGATGTTCTATTTTCGATAAGCAAACTTAAACATGACATAAAAATAATAGCACTTAATGAATGTACACAATAATAATTAATGGCTTTTTAAATAAATAACGTTGTGCTAATACTCGATAAAAAATAGCAAATTGATACTTGGGCACTGAATTCATGGAATATATAAATTTTTTGGGGGTAAACATGGTTCAACGGTTTAAAATAGCAACAAATTGTAACATATTAAAAGTCTACGCACAATAAATGTTTGTGTTACTCTTTATAGGAAATGGATGATGTCGACAAGGTTATCAAAATTAATAAAAAAGCAGATAATTCTAAACAATGTCAGGGGTGTAACTTACAAGTTTGTTTATTGAAATACCTATAGATTTTAATGTTTTGAATCTACGGCTATTTAATTTATAAATAAATTTATAAAAGTAATAATGTGTACAATTAGTTAGAATTTTATTAAATATGCTATTAGGAAAACTAACAAATTATCTCTTCAAAAATCAACTTTTTATACTGAATCAAAAAACTTTCCACCTGGCTGCGTCCTGCGACTATGAATAAAGATCATTATGTGTTTTAATCATAATCATCATCATAATCTTGATCCTCGTTTGTACCGCTTGCGCTGTTTTGAAGTGGTGTGAGGCAAAGCTAAGCTAGTTTGTGATCAGCACAACAGATCCCGACAGTGCGGGTTACCGTGTTGGTGCGAAACCATGCTTGACTTGCCTGATGTGTGAATGTTTTTTGTTTATGGTCTTGTTACTCCTCTAATGCGACCGTAATAGGAGGAGCGCTATTAAGTTGATCCCCACTGGCAAATAGAGACCGGGAGCCAGTGCTGATCGCCCAGGGAATTAGAAAAATTTTCGACTCCTGGGGAGATTCAAACCGGGAAACGTTAGGACTATTACATCCAAAGCCTGGCTGTCTTACCACTGAACCACCCCAGTATATAGTTTTTCTAAATACAGTTCATTATTTGAAAATCTGTGTATTGAGTTGGAATTTTGTTTCGATAATTAATTAGGCTTTATCAATTTGTTCATTTGTTATTGTAGTCATTATTTTTCCATTTACTTATTTATTATTATTGTTTAGTGTGCACACGACTGCTTTTGTTTGTATTTTGAATTATTATTGCTCTAATATTAATATATATAATTAATTAATATTACTACTAAGCAACGTGGTTCAAAAATAATATCATTTGCAGTAGGCTATATTTTGTTAAAGGTATGTTCAGTATTTACTGGTACAATATTAAATAGTTTCTCTTACTGGAACATCGGATTTTTAACAGCGGTTCTCCTCGCACGGCAATGGAAAACCGGCGAGACATTCTATCTAGTAAATCTTCTCTGGAGTAGAAGTAGAAGTGTTTACACTTCCCGTAGTTTGGAGGCCACGTTAAGCTATAGATACCCTATGTCTGCGGTACATTAAAATGCCCAATACAACCACAGGAGGGAAAATTGCTATGTCTTAGAGCAGGTTAGATACTCAAAGAAGAAGTAAATTAAAGGCAACCCCCGTAAGAGAAAGTTTGCCTAACTTACGCCTTTACATTACAGGGTTTTAACGTAGGATATTGTTTTTTTAATTGCACAATAAAATCAACAATCCGAACAGTGAAAGTACGTAATATACAATACATATAGGTTCTATGAGCTTACTTGATGATTACGGATATGAGGGATTGGCTCGATGGCGTTACACAAGAATTTTCAAGGAATTTTCTTGATGCGTCTGAAGGCTGGCACTGCTAGTACAG
Source organism: Limonius californicus (assembly GCA_014611495.1). Lineage (NCBI taxonomy): Eukaryota > Metazoa > Arthropoda > Insecta > Coleoptera > Elateridae > Limonius > Limonius californicus. The sequence goes on along the minus strand of JABXWE010032436.1, from coordinate 2,801 downwards.
CTTCAATAGACGGATTTGGATGCGCGTTCAGGCATTGTTGATGAATGAATGAAAGTACGTAATATACAATACATATAGGTTCTATAAGCTTACGTGATGATTACGGATATGAGGGATTGGCTCGATGGCGTTACCCAAGAATTTTCAAGGATTTTTCATGATGCGTCTGAAGGCTGGCACTGCTAGTACAGCTTCAGCCCCACAATTCGATATTGTTTGTCCAAATAGGCTTGATAATAATTTTATAAATTAAAATTTTATTTTCGTGGGACAGTGTAGATTTTCTGCCTATCAACCAATACATCTTTTTTATCTTGATGTCCATCTTATCTTATCATTCCGAGATAGCGTGCTTCTTGGGCATGAGGAATTACGATATTATTGATGAAAAGTGGTTCACGTTGCTCTCGTCTAAGCGTAAACGTAACATGGGACGATTTACTCTCATTTACTTCTATCCTCCATAGGTGTACCCAGTCTTCTAAAAAATTTGGGTGATTGTTGTGTAGCGATTCCTATTTCTTCATTGGTTGTCAGCATTGCTGTGTCGTCTGCGAACGTCGCAATTGCAGTATATGGAGTTACCGATAGATCTGCTGTGTATATTAAATATAGTATGGGACCCATCACGCTACCCTGTGGAACCCCCGATGCGATAGGTTACATTCCTGACAGTTCCACCCCATATTTCACTTGATAGGATCGATTCCATAAGCATGACCTTAGTAATTAATAATAGTGATATGAGAGATTCTGTTTGATTGTAAAGAATAGTTCTCTACGCCAAACTTTGTCGAATGCCTGCTGTACATCCAGAAAGACTGTCGAGCAGAACTTTTTTTCCGTCAAAATCTTTATATGTTGTATCTGCGATACGATGACATTGTTGAATGGTCGAGTGTCTATTTCTAAAACCAAATTGATGGTTTGGTAACCAATCCTCTATTAAGTTATTTTTGTTCAACCTCTTTAGGATTAATCTTTCTAGTAGCTTTGATGTCACTGACAAGATTTATCGGTCGGTAGAGTTATTCTAATGAAGCAACATCCGACAAAGACGAATTAGAAAATAACAAATACCCTTGGCAGGAAGTAAACAAACACAAACGAAGATGAGTGCGCAAACAGGCGCAGTTAACAGATAACTGTGAAATAAGTTACTCCAAAAGATACTTATCTTTAAGCAATCCCGATGGTGATAACACTTCTGTGCAAACTAATGATAGTAACCACAAATTTAAAACAACTCTCAAAAAATGGTACCTAAGCCACCACCTATCTTTGTGCACGGGGTATTAACTTATGAACAAATGTTAAATACCTTAGCTGTAGTCACAGAAGAAGACAAATTTAATACTAAAAGCTTAGCAGATAGTGTGGTAAAAATTTACGCTAAGGAGCCTGACACTTATAGATAACTGGTTAAATATATTCAAGAAAAGAAGATCATTCATCATATGTATCAGATGACAGAAGAGAAACCACGCAGGTTTGTAATAAAACATCTTCATCCTGAAACTCATACAAATGCTATTAAGGACGATTTAGAAAATGCCGGTTACAAAGTTAGGAATGAACAGCAGGCAAAGATCTACTAAAACAGCACTACCTATGTTTTACGTGGATTTGGAATCGGACATAAATAGCAAAAATATTTACCATCTAAAATATCTACAAAACAAGGTTATTGCGGTAGAACCACCGAGAGAATGTTTTGAATTAGTGTAATGTACGAGATGTCAACAGTACAATCATACGAAAAGTTACTGCAATCGTCCGTACGCATGTGTAAAATGTGGGGGTGCGCATGATACCAAAACATGTATTAAAAGTAGAGATACACCAACTACATGCATCTTATGCAATGTAAGTCATCCAGCTAACTATAAAAGATGTCAAATTTATCGTGAATACAAAACAAATATCAATTAAGCAAACAACAACCCAGAAAACATATTAACGAGTATTGACAAAATACCGGCCAGTTTAGCTACACACAGATAACAAAAACCAACCTAGAACAAACACAACATAATCAAGAAGTGCATTCTAACACAATTCCTAAGCAAATTTAAACAGGTTTAACCAATTAATCCATTAATGTTATCTACAGTGATAACTTAATAAGCAAAATAGCCAAATAATGTCTCAATTTTTAATATTAGCTTTATGGAATGCCGATGGTCTCCAGTCAATAATTTATGAACTAGAAATATTCCTAAAAATAAACAATGTACATATAGTCTAAATATCTGAAACTCATTTTACGGAAATTTCGTAAATAAAAAAACGTAAGATAATGAAGCCTCTCGTATTTTTATGCAACCCATTTTACAAGTTGTCGCTCGCTGCTTTATACAGTGCAGTCGTAAAATGTCCTCCCCCTACTAACTTTTGAACGGTTTGATATTTCTTCACAAAATTTTGTGTGCTTTAATACTAAATAAATACTACTTTTTAGACCATGTTTAAATTTTATAACTTTCAAAATGGCGGCTAGGTGCCATCTGGAACTTTTTTTTTAATGGCAATGGGGGTCGAGTGACACCTCATTTGGAAGGTATTCTAATGCTGTGTCTGATCCTTGAGTTTCATAAACACATATTCGTCCAGAAAAAATGATAGATAATTGAAAATAACAAGTTTATAGAAAAACTAAGAATTAAAGCAAAAAAGGTATGCTCTCGAAATGTTCACCATTGAAGAATGAAGAAGAAGAAGAAGCTTCTAAAACATAACAAAACTTATTTTATACAACAAAATCTAAATAGTAATACTATTTTAATAAATGTTCAAAGTGT
>JABXWE010032435.1:0-16764 GCA_014611495.1 Limonius californicus | reverse complement strand
GCGCCGACGCGACTTAAATAACGAATACATCCAAATAATATATTTATAACAGATTTATCGATAATTTTGAATAATTAAGTTTACAATGACGAACTTAGACATAGGCTGCGATTTTACAGGAATACGTATATACCTACAATTTTTATTTGAATTAACTGCATATTCATACAAATTCTACATGCCAGATTAATGCAGACTGTATTTATGTAAATTTACTTAAATGTTTAATTTAATTTAATAAATACACGCATGCAGATAAATTCAGAAAACGGATTTTTGCTTAAATCCGAATATCGGATTTAAAAAAAAATCCGGATAGCGGATTATTTAGGGTAAATCCGGATATCGAATTTTTCGGAAATATCCGGATATCGGATTCTTCGGATAAATTCGGATAGCGGATTTTCAGGATGAATCCGGATAGTGAACTTATCGGATACGGATTGGCAAGACGGATTTTATCCGGATAGTAAAAATCCGGCGGATTCCGGATTATTCGGATACCGGATAATTTAAAATCCGAAATCCGGATTTTAAAATGTAACGGATTTGACAGCACTACATAAAGCAGTTGAAGCAGTAATGAAAACTGGACCGACGGATCCGGTATTTATAGATTTCTCCTAGCCGTGGTTGACAGGTGGTTGAGTCTCGTTTCATGAGCTGGGTTTCTACTGGCTGGTGCCGGTTGATCTGGTAGGCCCATGGTTGTTGTCTGCGCTAGTGCGTATTCTTCGTTTTAAAACGACTTAAATGGCATTAAAAGCACAATAAATATTTTGTCCCACAGTTTAATAAGTTTACGTCGCCAAGCCGATTGAACGGTCACAAGCTATTGATTGGATTGGAGATTGTTACGTTTGTAATTAACGTTGTCAAATTTACATGTGTGATTCTAACTTTGATCGAACTTTTAAACGCCAAAAATTTACGAATTTGCTGTTTTTTAAACAAACCTACAACAAGATGTAGAAATCGCTGACTTTAATATTAGACTGCTCAATTGAATAAATGAACTGAATGAGGAGTTGTTCTTTCTTTCTTTATATAATGACCCACTAATAGTTTCATATTCTAGAAACGATGAGCAGAAGCACAGAGTTTTTGTTAAAACAGCGCATCTCCACGAGAACATTGAAAACGTAATGGAGTTAATTTTTTTAACCGTTTAAAGAGAAAACACACGGTATTATAAACTGAATCAATAACTAATGTATGTAGTTAACGTGACTTTATCATAGACCTTTATTACGAGAAATGTTAAAACATTTACAAGAACAAATTTTGCGCCCAACCCTATTTTTACTGATCACCAATAACGTTGTAAGTCATGGAGTTTTAAGCTCGATTTATCCTGGTCCAAAAAAAGAAACCAACCAGTCGATACCAATTCTGCGAACAAACCGCGGCGCATGATCCTATATACTTCTTAGGAATGCTTCCAAAAATGCTGACAGATAGTAATACACATACTAGTAACAACTTTCAGTATTGCAAACGGTGGTGTAAAATGCTCTATTATTCAATTTTATTCAAATCATGAACATGAATTTAATGAACTTTCAAATTCAGATGTAAATGCGAGAGAACCAGACGAACGTTACAAAGTATTTGATTGGAAAATGTTGAATCCAATTTTCAAGTTAGAAGTATAAATCTGAATTTAAATCATCTTCACCAAGTTATGTATGTACGAACATAGTTTCGAAATGCAGAAGATTTAATTTTAAATATCGAAAGTATTTCGACAATATTCCTTAAATATTAATTAAATTAACTCAATCAGAATTATAAATGAACATAAATAGCTCAATTGGCTAAATAATTTTAACTTTAAACCATTAAACCATTTCCACGGACTTTCGATGTACTTAGTTATTTGAAACAGTAGGAATATTTGTAAATATCTGAAACATACGTTAAGTAATTAATTACCTAATTAATTTTATCTCTTTCAAAACATAGGTAAGATTATATAACACGATATCTAAATATTTATTATTTCCAAGTAGCACATCCTTATTGCACGAATATTTTTTTCAAATATTCGTCCAGTATTGTAAATGTTAAGGTTCTGTTAAGTTGGATATATATTGCCCGCCAATATAGTGCCACCATAAAAATATCATCTAAATAAGATATTTCGCAACTGTATTGCTAGAATATTGGCAGAATACATTGGCAATATATTGATTTATACTGGATGTAGGTTTAGCCAGAAATTTTTAACGTTAATATCCAATTGATTCATACGGCTAGACATAATTTCTTATTAAACTCTATTGATAATCATGAATAATTTTTTGATTTGCTTTGTTACTATTGGGTTGGAGCCAATAAAAATTTCGTATGCTTTTGGAATATTTAAAAATATACAGAGAAAAGCAAAATGGAATATCTTGTAAACGCGAAGTTCAATGATTTTTTTTTATTAGAGCGTCATAATAAGCATAAAAAGTTATGCATTTCTTTCCTGATTTAACTAACTCTGTAAATCTAACGAAGCGCCGAGATAATTTGCTACTGTATAAACGTGGTAAAACACGTTCACAATTAAAATGGTCAACGTAAAACTAGGATAACATTAACAATAAACAAAATAATTTTAGCTCTCTTCGACAGTACTAAAAGATGCTCATAATCAAAATTAATTATTTACAAATTTTACGAAAATTATAATAAAATATAAATGCAATCAAGGCGATTTTAGGCCTCCTTCGGGATTTTTTGCTGTACACAGATAAGTTCCTACGCGCTATATAAACTGTCGGTTACGACAGGGTATCATTCTCGAATTGCTTCTGCAAATTGATAAACCAAGTATATTTAAAAAATGTATAGCTATTTAGTTCTCTTTCTAATTAAATGATTTTGTTTCGATATTTTAATGTAGTCGATAAGGACTCTGTTGATTTACTTCCTTGAGTACATGTTTTTTGTATTACTTTTACTATTGTTGATGTTAATATTTTATTTATTTCGTTTACTCCCACGTTTTCTAAGTTTTTATCTTCTCTCTGTTTTTTAATTTCACTTTGATATATGTTTCTATTTTCTTTTATTTTGTCCGAATCGAATTTCTGTCTTCTCTCCCTTTTTGTTCTTATTAGTTTTGTGTTCAGGTTGAGGTTGAGCTTTGCCCTAACCCACCTATGGTCACTTCCTACAGTACATTTATTAACCACACTTACATCTTTTATTATTTCCTTGCTTCTTGTTAATATATAGTCAATGTCGTTTTTGACTTGTCCTTTTGGGCAGGTCCACTTAGTTTGGGGCTTCCTCTGAAAAAATGTATACATTGCATTCAATTTTTCACTTTCTAGAAAGTTATATAGTGTTTCTTCCCTATTATTTCTGGTTCCAAGCCCAAAGTGTCCTACCCTGTCTTCTCTTTCTTCTTGCTTTTTGCCAAGCTTTGCGTTAATGTCTCCGATGATCAGTTTGTATTTTGTTTTGCAGCCCTTTATTGCCATTGAGACATTTTCGTAGAATCCTTCTTCTTCGTTATCTTCATACGACCTGTTGGGAGCGTATACTTGTATTATTTGAATTGATATTTTAGGGTTTACCTCTATAATTATGTAGGCTATTCTGTTTGTCATCGTTTTGAATTTCTTTACCATATCTGTTGTTTTTCGGGAAATAATAAATCCCACTCCTCCAGTGCCGTTCTCTTTACATTCATTGTGATACAGTGTGTTGTCTGACTGGAATTTTATTGCATTTTCTCCTTTTCATCTTACATCAGCTACGCCAATCACATTCCATTTGATGTGTTTTAATTCTTCCTCTAATTCTTGGATTCTGTCTGGAATACTCATGGTTCTTACATTGTATGTCCCGACAAATAGTTCTGTGTTGTTTCGTTTGGTCTTTCTCTTGTGGTTCTTCTGGACGAATTTTTGCCCCCCCCCGCCCAGAATCCTCGGGGCAGACTACCTTAGTAGTGCAGGATTCCGAACGTTCTGTCCTACCTGCATCGGGTTTAAATTTTTGGAAATTCGACATTTCATAAGGATTTGGGATTGGTTTAGCCTTTAAACGCCACGCTGGCTAGACGAGTTGGCGAGTTGGATAGAGGGATAGGGGAAGGATGTTATGGATAGGGGGGATTGGGGCTAGGACTTGACTTCCTCCCTTGTTTTGGAAGCGGGTGGGAGGAAATCAAGGCTCGCATGGGCAGGATAGCTTCCCTGTAGTAGATCTGTCCTCCCTGGGATCATGTATAGGAGTATCTACACCGCTACCTACCATTATTAAATAAATGTTAAAGAAAAGAAGAGAAATGACCCAACAAGGAAAACAAAAACTATTGAATACGTCGAACTGAACAAATTAATAAGAAGCTCGATAAAGGAAAACAGGTTAAAATAGCAAAACGAAATGATACACGAAACACCAGAAAATAACAAAAATAAGGTGCTACGACCCAAACTAGGAAAAACAAAAGTTAAGACATACAAAGGAAATAATTAAAGAATACTATAGTAACTTATACGAATCAAACAAAATCCCACGCATCAAACAGAACAAATGTTAAAGAATAAAAGCACAGTAAAAGACACACCAGAGATCGAAGAAGAAGAAATAACTAATGCAATATCAGAAAAGAAAAACAACAAATCACCCGGAAAAGACGACATGACAAAAGAATTATTAAGAGATGGTGAGAAGAAGTAATAAAAATATTAAAAACATTATACAACAAATGCCTAGAAACAAGTACAATGCCAAGAGAGTGGAAAGAGGCAAATACAATATTACTATTCAAGAAAGGTGACAAACAAGACCTTGGAAATTACAGACCAATCACATTTCTATCACACAGTTACAAAATCTTCACGAAAATAATTTTAAAACTAATTAATAACAAATTAGAATCCTTCCTTAAGTACGAAAAAGCAGGGATCAGAAAAAATTTTAGCACCATAGACCACTTATTAACTGTCAAACTACTGATAGAGAAAACAAATGAATACCATCTACCTCTGTTTATCGCGCTAGTAGACTACTAGAAGGCTTCTCATACCATTGAAGAATGGGCAATCCAAAAAGCACTATTAAATGCAAGAATATATCATAGATACATGACACTGATCCATAACATTTACCAGGATGTAATAACCAACATCGAAATATAAGAACAGCAAGTAGAAAACATTGCTATAAAAAAAGGAGTACCCAAGGAGACCCTCTTTCACCAAAGCTATTTGTAGCAGCACTGGAAGATCTCTTTAAAATTTTCGACTGGGGGACAAAGGGCATTAACATCAATGGAAAATTTCGAAATAATGTCAAGTATGCGGACGATATCATGTTGGTGGCTAAAGACGAGGAACAGTTACAAACGATGATCCAAGACCTAAACTAACAGTCCAAGCGGGTGGGTTTACAGACGAACATCTCGAAAACGAAAGTAATAACAAATACAGAAGAACATACAAATGTAACTGTAGATAACCAGACATTAGAACAAGTAAACGAATACGTATATTTAGGCCCCAGCGTATTAAATTGAACAAAGAAAACCAGGAAACAGAAATCACAAGGATAAGAAAATTAGGTTGGGCCTCGTTTGATCGATTAAGCCACATATTAAAAAACAGAAAAATCTCGCAACACCTTAGAACAAAAGTGTTTGACGCCTGCGTCTTGCCTGTCTTCACCTATGGAGCCCAGACACGGACGTTGACCAAGCGTAACATGGAAAGATTCGCGGTTACACAGAGGGCAATGGAAAGACAAATGTTGAATATAACTTTAAATGATAAAAAATGAAACAGCTGGATAAGAGAAAGAACGAGAGTTAAAGACGTAAGAAAACAAGTGGCACAATTAAAATGGCAATATGCTGGTCATAACGCTCAACATAATGATGAGAGATGGAACTCGGAAATAACAAATTGGCGCCCTGGGCTGGGAAAGGGAGAACGAGGACGACCCCAGATGAGATGGGAGGACGACGTGAAAAAACACGCGGACTTTATGTGAAAAAGAAGAGCCCAAGACAGAAGACAGTGGAAGGAAATTGGGGAAACTTACATCCAAAAATGGATTGAATAAAGGTTGAAGAAGAAGAAGTCTCGATATTAGAGTCCACATCTGCTTATGGAAGACACCAAAGTTTTAATATACGCGCGTTCAATCGAAATTCATCTTTGCTTTTTAAAAAATTTATTCAACAATTTAATTAGAAATAATTACCGACACAGTTAAGGTACCTATCCCACTGTTTTACTAACCGACGTATACCCTGCTCATGGTGTTCTTGTGGCTGCTGATTGAAAAAGTCTTCCACAGCTAACTGTACTTCTGCGTCAGATTCAAAATGCCAACCTTTTAACGCCATTTTCAGCGGTCCAAAAATATGGAAATCGCAAGGCGATAGATCCGGGCTATATGGTGGATGCTCTAAAACCCTCCACTTCTTTCGTTGAAAATTTTCTTTTACCACGTTAGCAACATGAGGCATAGCATTGTCGTGACCCACGCGTAAGTTTTCCTGGACGTTTCCGTCTTATTGCTTGATAAAGCTTGTTCAAAGTTTTATTGTACAGATTTGCATTGACATTTACTCCAGGTTCCTTAAACTCTATCAAGAAGGGTCCTTCATGGTCGAAAAAAATGTTAACATCACCTTGCCTGCAGAAGGTTGTGCTTTAAGCTTCTTCGATGGTGATGAAATTGAATGTTTCCCCTGCATCGACGATAACTTACTGGATGGTTCGTAGTAATAGCACCAAATTTCTTCGTCAGCAACTATTGATAGAAGAAAGTTATCACCATTTTGCCTGTAGTCTGTGAGGTGCTGCAGAGAGAAGCCCATTCGCAAGCGTTATGTTCACTAGACAAGAGACGAGGAATCCATTGCCAACAAACTTTGCTGTAATCTAGATTGCGAACTATACTATGGACAGATCCTACATTCGCACCAACAATTTCTGAAATTTCTTTTATTGAAATTCGACGATTCTAATGCATTCTATGCCTTCCACATATGCCATATTGTTTTCTGTTAATGCAGTACGCCATGCACCTGGTCGCGGCTCATCCAGAGTCCCCTCTTTTCCATTCTTAAATTTTCGGCACTATTCCTTCATAGTTGGATAGGTACGCAATACGTTCATTTCCATACATTGCTTGCACTCGCGCATGAATCTGTAATAGCTGCACACGCATAAGAATCGTAGGACCGCACGCTGATCAAACTTGGACGGATTTTCAACAGCAAACGCCATTTCAAAATCGAAATTTTTAAAAGTCAGAATCAAATTCAAACTCCAAAAACTTATTAATGTGTTACTTACAAATACTACTAACATTAACAAACGTCATTTGAATGATTGCATTTGCTGTCAAGGCTAAGTTGATCAAAGATGGGTTTCAGTTGAACAAACCTTGTAGGTTTTTTAATGAACATTAGAACTATTTTCATTGTTTAACATTGTAATACTTTACGAAAGCAATTAACGAAGATATGTATTGTATTAATACAGCTTTTAACAAAAACGATACAACACGTGGAAAATTGTTAGAGTAACATTAATCTAACTTTATAATAAATAGTAGGTAATATCAAACAATATCAAAAAGAAAAACAACAGAAAATTGCGTTTTAATGTTTAACAACGATTGGAAAGGTTTTAATTAAAGCAGTAAATTTATAAGAGAAAGAGAAATTTATTTTTTATTAGAACACCTGCGTGACATGTAAATTGAAGACATACATACATTGTGTAATACAAAAATAATATTTTTCTAAAAAACATAAAACTTAAATATATGAAGAAAACCAAATATGTGTAAAATGTACAAAAAATGGTTACTAACCTTGCCAAATAAATCTTCTTCTTTTTCTCTGCTTTTCTTACAATAATTTCATTGGCAATATTATTAAATATAAACATTTGTATGGGAACTTAATAAATATGTGTGTAACCTTACACTCCTTATTATCTTATAAAATTTGCAAATTAATCTGTCACAAGTAACTTGCAATTCAAATATTATCTTTAGATAGGAGTACGGACATTTCATGTAAACGCCTAGACATATATTGTGTAAGTATTGGCCCTCAAGGTTATATCCAATATTTGACTATACACAATTTAAATAAACATTTTAGCGTCGTTCACATATATTGGCTAGCAGACATTTAAGTAAACTATATTTCATGTTGCTACACATATGTTAACGAGCCGATATTGGTAGAATATTGTCTAAAAGTATGCGGATGATAAAATGTTCAGCCCAGAAACAAATATAAGTTAAATATTGGTACGATACAAGTTAGATGTTGTGTGCTACTTGGATTTGTTCAGTTGTGAAACTACCCTTATAACAAAAGTTAACTCTGACTGTCCACAACGTGATCATTTCTTAATCTGGGAAGATGAATTTTGTCTTACGGATGGAGTCAGATCCCATTTGAAAGAAAATAATTCTAGGTTATTTACTCACCGAAATATACTCGCCTAGTTTGCTTGTCACCAATTGCTCGATTTTCGGTTGCTCGTTGGGAAACATGCTCCCCAGTCCCTCACCATCAGTTTGCTCGACAGCCAACTTGCTCGCAGTACTAATTATTAACTGCACCAACGCAGAAATACTAGTTTATATTTTGTTAAGCATCTTCGTTTGAAAAATAATTTAGCACATCTTGTGCTTCATATTTAAAAACTTGAATTTTGTTTTCAGATACCTTAGGTATTATTAATTTTAGATTGATTTATATCGATTTTGAGATACGTCAAGTGGAGTTCGACTTTCGAGAAGGGGTTAAAAATGACTCACTGTGGAATTTTAGCCCGTTTGTCAAGTTCGGACGTTGCGACGTCACGCGGGTGTCGGAAAAGGACCTTGAAATTGTAAAATAACCTTTAAGTGTCTGGTTGACGAGAAAATTCGGAAAATTTTAGGAGAGCTGGGGGAAGGAGACGTCTCAATTTTCTTCAACATAGAAAACTCGATATTAATATATATTCGCCTGCACAGCTAATATTTTGTTTTAAAAATAAATTGATTGCCCAGCATTTGTCCGGCGATCAATGGCTTAGCGAGCAGTCGGCATGGCAAGCAATCGCCGTAGAAAGCAGTCGGCATGGCGAGCAATCGGCATAGCGAGCAGTCGACATGGCGAACAATCGGCGTAGCAAGCAGTCGACATGGCGAACAATCGGTGTAGCAAGCAGTCGGCATGGCGAGCAATCGGCGTAGTGAGGAATCGGCTTACCGAGCAGTTCGCACGGCGAGCAATTAGCATAGCAAGCAGTCGGCATGGCGATCAATCGGCGTAGTGAGCAATCGGCGTAGCGAACAGTCGGCATGGCGATCAATCGGCTTAGCGAGCAGTCGGCATGGCGAGCAACCAGCGTAGTAAGCAGTCGGCATGGCGAGCAATCGGCGTAGCAATCAGTCTGAATTGCGAGCAACCGGCGTAGCGAGCAATCGGCGTAGCGTACAATCAGCATAGAGATCAATCGGCTTAGCGAGCAGTCGGCACGGCGAGCAATCGGCGTAGTACCTAGTCGTCATGGCGAGCAATCATTGTAGCGAGCAATCGGTGTAGCAGGCAGTCCGCATGGGGAGCAATAGGCGTAGCCAGTAAATAGTTGTCACATAAAATGGCTATTTGACAAGACACAGCGACACAATTAGTGTTAGGTTATTTCAACTATTTATAATACATGATTGTTGATAATTATGTTATGCTTTTTTCACATTTTTAAACTTTTTAATGCCTAATTATAAAACATAATTTTACTTTATCAAAATTCTTTCTTCTTCTTAGACATGTAGCGATCTTCTCTCCTACGCCTGTGTCGCGCGTTTAGAGTGCCAAAGACATAGAGGACCTACAACTTAACGTGGGATCCGATCCACGGGAAGTGTAAACACTTCCACTCCATAGAAGATTTACTAGGCATTATACCTCGCTGGTTTTCCGTTGCTTTGCGAGAGAAAACGGCACTGGGAATTAAACCCAGGACCTTCAGCGCAGAAATCTAGCGCGCTAACCTCTAGCCCACGGCCGCCTCTCATAAAATTCATTATTTAAACATACATGCTGAACATTTAAGATGTATTACAATTATCAACAGATTTGAAAAAATTTAGTTTCTCATTTCATTGTTGGATTGTGCCTCTTCCGTAGTAGGATTAGATTTAACGATACTTATTTCTACTAGAGCTTGACCCTGCAGTTTTTACCCCCAGTTTGGTTTAGTGATACAGTGTCAATTTAATCATAGAGGAGAATTACGTAAGAAGGAACACAAAATTTTCAAATTTCGTAATTATGAAAACTTTAAAACTGATCTCTTTACTTAATCTGATAATTTACAACAATCACATGCCATTTTTACGGTCCAATTTCCGTATCATTTCCTAATTAATTTAAAAATCGATTGCATTATTAGCCTAATTAATTTAATTATTTCCTTTTAATATAAATAAGTAGATACGGTTGGATATGATACTGAATTTAATTGAGCTGCCCCTGACGTTCGTTCCACAGCCGTCTTCATTCATCAGCTATGTCAAAACTATGGGTTCTCGCACTACTAGCACTTTGCTACCAAGTAAGTAAATGCAACATTTTCCACACATTTAATTCAATTATTTTGTTTTCAAGTTTGTAACTATCCAAGCGGGATGGTCTGTGGACGTTGAGGTATTAAAGAGGAATCTGCAGGTAAGCTTCATTTTTGATAGTATGTACACAGAGAGGACAGTAACAGTTGCATTTTATAAAAACTTGTGTAGATAAAGAGGACTTACAATTTTAGTTTATTATTAAGTATTAAACATGAATGACGCCAGTATAGTAAATTACTTACACTGCAATCCTATCAAATTTTTTAATTTAAAATTGAACTTTCTACTGTAGTCTGCTCTGGAAAATGTAAGCATACTACCTACTACAGAAGCACCATCAGTTTCGTCTTCGCTCCTAAAGCAGCTGAGTTTGAATTTTGTACGAATTCTTGAGGAGATCCTAAAGAATATTTTAGCAAATGCAGATGCCATCATAGCGGTAATAGAAATTATTTTGTGTTTATAACAATTTCACCAAAGGTTTTGTAGGAAAAGAAACGTGTTGAAGCAAAAGAGGACCCTAATTCTTCATATGACTGGGTAAGTGTTTACCTGAGGTTACTACATTTGTGGCGTATTTTATCTTGGTGCAGTATAACAACTTTATCTGATTTCAGACGGCGATGCTTCGTAAATTGGGTGCTGAATAATATTCAAGTAGACCTGCCAGATAAAGAAAACGATATTGAATGACATACAAAAATGAGCCGTCTTTCGATCAATATCTATTTAAAAAATATATAATTGGTAACATTGTTAAACATAAAAATTTTTCTATGTGTCTTGTAAAATATTTCCTAACATTATAATGTTATCAAAACGGAATTATTTCTATAAATTGTAAACATTTGTAAAAAATAGTTAGATTTAGAAGATCTTAACACCGTCTTCTTCTTCTTCGAGTGCTTTATCTCTTACGCGACGTAGCGATTTTCTCTCCTATGCCTGTGTGGCGCGTCTAGAGTGCCACAGGCATAGAGGGTCCACAGCTTAACGTGCGCTACGGACCATGGGAAGTGTAAACACTTCTACTGCAGAAAATATTTACTAGGCAGAATACCTCGCTGGTTTGCCATTGCCTTACGAGAGAGAACGACCGTTAAAAATCCGATGTTCCGGTACTGGGAATTGAACCCAGAACTTTCAACATAGAAGTCTAACGCGCTAACATCGACACCACGGCCGCTTCTTGACACCGTCATTTTCTCTTTATTAGTAATCCTAACGATGGAAATGAACCGCAAAGATTAAAGAGAAATGAAAAATTAACTAAATACAAACAACTTATTCACTACGGTTAAAAAAATTCAGGAGAAAGTGCTACACTTCTGTACTAAGCCATTAGATTAATTGCAACAGTTGAAAATTTGGTGCTCAAACTGATTCAATACTGTTAGTTTCCTCCTCGAATGTTTTGTCTCTGACAAGACGTAGCGATCTTCTCCTTTATGCCTGTGTTACACGTTTTATAGAAAGACAGATATAGAGGACCTATAGCTTAATGTAAACTCCGAAGCACGGGAAGTGTAAACGACTACACTCCGGAGAAGATTTGCTAACCAGAATACATCTCTGGTTTGTTACTGCCTTGCGAGTGGGAAGGGTCGTTAAAAATCCAATAATTCGGTACTGGGAATTGAACCACAGACCTTCAGCGTAGAAGTCTAGAGCGCTGACCTCTAGCCCGCGGCCGCCTGCAGAGAGATTTCTTTTATATCAAATTAATTTTCGATAAATTGTGAATTTTTCAGAAGAAAATTACGATCGAGGTAGGATTCTCAATTTATAAAAAAAGATTTTCTTAGTTTTGGTTGCTTGGAAAGTAAAAAATGACGCTATGAAAGCTGACTATCTAAAGTTAGGTCTGATTTTCGAATTTTTTAAATAAACTGTAATTTATACATTTTGGGGTCAGGTTTAAGTACATCTACTCTAAGCGTTTAGAGGAAGCAAACGTAAGTAAGTAAATTTAAACACACAAAACCGTACTTTCTCTTACTTAAACTATGTAGAATATATTAATTATCGAGAAAATCAACTAAGAAGGATACCAACTAAGAATTAAAGGGATGCTGAATGAATCGACCTGGCAATCAAAACTGAGTGTAACTTTTGCATGAACAAACCGATGTCCCGGTACTAGGAATTGAACCCTAAACCTTTAACGTAAACTTCTAACGCGTTGACCTCTAGGCCACCACCGACAGAAATACTATTATTACAAAATGTTTCCGGGCATAATAATATGCGTAACACGGTGTAGTTACAATAGCCATTACTACTTGAACTTAAGGATGGTAACGTAACCACATTCAGTATTAAATACTGGACGTGGCTAAATTACGTGCGGAATTATTATCTATAAGAGAAAAAATAATTTAATTTGAATAATTACTCTTCTGTATAAAAATATCGAATCTATATATAAATATTTCGTTTTAATAGCAAATCTATCGTGTTTTTAATTATTTAAGCAAAAATAATACAAAATAAAATTACATTGAAATGTATAGTTTAAGCTTTTCTTGGTCAATGTGACTCTTGTGTTTAATGACCGGAAATTAGTATATTGAAGCTAATATAGAACATGTTAATTTCATGCTTAATGATTAGCAGATAATTGTTTTTACAAGTGTTTGCACAGCTAATGGGGGTGTAAAATCTAAGGCCTTTTTGACACCGCACAGAATTTTGTACAATATTTTGAACAAAATTTATTCACAATACTTTGTACAAAATTCTGCAAAACACGTATTACACGTACAAAATGCTATCTGTGAGCATCCTTAAATAGGTGGTAATTACGTTGACATCTGTGACAAAACTGTCAAAATAATCATATGACTGTCGATAATGTAAAATTCTATCAAGGTTTCATAATGTTAGGTTGATGCATAAGCTCGTAGTGCTTTTATGCATTTACAAAACAAACAAGCTACAGCAATACAGAACGCGAGCGAAATAAGAGGAAGTCCCCGGAGTGTCGACATGGCGGGGTAAACTTATACTTCTCTGCCCTCTGTGATCGCTGATAAACACTAAAAATTGCTCGTTTGCGCATCGATGCGACGCCGACTGTACAAAATTCCGTTTTGAACAAAATGTTACTGTATAACACGATACAGAATTTTGTAAAAACATTGCAGATGTTTTTAAGGCAACGACAAAACCATATTAAATGCTAACTTCTGATTACTAATTCTTTCAATTATTTCACAAAGGAATCGTGAGATTTATTTATAAAACCAAAATACTCGTCACAATATTTCCTAGTCTTTGCTTTGGAAGTGTCGCAGATGCAGGTGTATTTACACCTTCAAAATTACATTTAGAACCAATTAAATATTTTTTCATACTTGAAAAATATTTGTACAAACTTTAAATCACTGAGGCACAAGAGAACACAAATGAAATATTTCGTATCTACTCGCTACTACGCTTACTATTAAACTAACCTAACTAAACACGCACAGGGAGATCCAGATACAACAATGAACTATACAGACTTTTCAAGGAACCGCATTCTGAGAACTTATTAGATTACAACCGCTACAGTGTGCTGTATATGTTTTCAGACTGAAAAGAAGATCACGAAAACGATGGAAAAACTAAATACAAGAAAATCCAAGAGATTTTTTTGTAGGAGTCCGAATTTGGAAGAGAGTGGTAGGAGACAGACAGGCATGGAGACAGAATTTGGGCTATAGAGACATAGAGGAGAACTGTACACCTATTGCGGTTTTATATGTTCTGTCCCGACTGTCATAAGTTCTGGACTATTGTACAGCGCTTAGGAAAGTTCGAGATTCCGTCTTGCTAGAAGGGGGGGGGGCGTATGTGATAACATATTTAAAAATGGGACTGTGAAATCTGAAAGTTTGGGAAAGTTTCCAGCTCGTTCTACTATATGCCAGTTGCTGATATTTAAAACCTCTAGCTGTTCTTACATAATTTCGTTGTCCATCTATCCTGTTATATTTGAGATAGCTTTGGAGTGTTTTGCTTACAGTGGGAATTTGGTACTGTGGTGCTGTAGGTATAAGCTTTCATAGTACATATTCGTTATTTCCAGAAGTTTCAACTGTTATGACTCTTATGAGACTGACATTTTATCTTTTAACCTAGAAGTTTCTCTTTTTCTCTAATTTATTTTTTCCGTAATATTTTGGTACTCTTAGTTTCTCTTAAAACAGATTCTACTGTCCTTGTATTATGCATTTTAGTGTCATATTTAATGATTGTTCTAACAGTTTTGTTTACTTCTGCATATTCGGTTGATTTTCGCGTTCTTTCTTCGATAAATCTTATTTTGAATATTTGCTTTAATTTATCACTTACTCCTTCAGTATTTTTTGTCCTTTTATGGACATCTTTTTTCTTTCTAGTTTCTGTTTAGCCAAAAGGGTAAATTTCTCGTTATTGCCACTGGTTGTTGTAGTTTCGGCTATTCTATTCTGCAGAAAGTATTTTTAGAGCTTTTGTAGAAATTCTCCATTTTGTTCTAATTTATATGTATCTACAATTGGTTGTTATTTTTTCATCTTTTCTAATCTTTTAATTTAACATTATATTGCACTGTGATTACTACCGGCATTAAATTGATTTAATGTACGCCGAAACTGTTTGTCTGTTCGTAAATAAAATATAGTCTATTTCGATTTCGTACCGGTCGTTTGGTCTGATTTACGTCTATCTTCTGTTAACCTTCTTTTTGAAGATCGAATTCATATTATACAGCCTATTTTGCAGCTAGCATATCGCATCTAAGACTCCTTCGATAAAAATCAAATTTCCCTACATGCATTTCGTCTTTGTTTTCTTTAGAACCAATCTTGGTATCAAAATCTCATATGATTACTGAATTGGATCTTCCATTTTCCTCTATGCTCTTAGAAATTTTTTTATAGAAGCTTTTTACCATTTCGTCGCCATATCCACTTGTTGGGGCATATACTTGGATTATTTTCAGGATATGTGAGTGTGATATGTTAGTATCTACATACCCGACAACTCTCCCTCATATTAATTTTGTATCATTTGTTACGTTCGTTTGATTTGGCCGCTTCTTACGGATTAAAATCTGATTTTATTGGCTGCACCGTAGCCGATTTCTATCTTATTATTTCCCGAATACAGTTTAGTGAACCATTTTTTTTATCCTTGACAAATTCCAATGAATGTTTTGTCTATTTGTTTGACCGTGAAAGTATGCTGGAAATTTCCTGCGCTTTAGGAACCCCTACGTGTTAATTTGTTCTAGAATTCTTCTAACATATTTTGTAATATAGTGAAATACTTTCAGCTGCTGCATATTTGGGTTGCGTTTTTTTGCGAGTCGACTTAAGATCTCCTTTCGATCCGGTTGCTTGCTAAGGCCTCAGCGCCGACGGCAAGTACTGCGGCGGGGGGCTTGGGTTTCGATTATTGTCCATTGCGTGAAGTTTCGTATCGTTGTTATCACCTTAGGGTGAACAGAACCATCGACAAGTATCGGATTTAAGAAATACGCTGGATTTAACCCTTGGCAGGCAATTCATTGCGAATTTGCCTATCGCTTTTGCAGATTAATATCGAACTCCTTTTCTGGCCCTCTGGATGTACCACTGCTGCGACAAACGTTTTGGAAGTTTCTGCGGCGAATATTTTGTTCCCGATTGGCAAAAACGTCTAAGGCCTCCGCTTTTCGAAGAAATTCCTTAGTGATTGTGCAAGGTGATACAATATCAGTTAGGCCGTGTTCCCACCAAAAGCAACCGGCGATCGCAACGCAATTGCAACGCAACAGCAACGCGACTCGGCGCTAATGTTAAAATACACGTGTTTCCACCTACTAAAAAAAGGCAACTCAACTGCAACGCAACCAGTTGCTAATTGGTTGCCGGCAGAGCTGCATACCGCGTCGCCGTCGCCAGTTGCGTAATACAGTTGCCAAGAACTGCTGGGTCATGGCGGACGAGACAGCAAAATCTTGAATTTTGTGGCCCTTGTTAAAGCACACGCATGTTTATATGATTAGACAAAGCCATCTTATACACATCAAAGAAAAAGCCTGGGGAGAAATTATATAATAAATATATTTTCATGTGACGAGCACGGCGTTTTATTCAGGACTACCGAAACAAGAAATTTCAGAACAGTTGATTTCAGTAAGAACACAAGAGCAAC
>JABXWE010032433.1:0-22275 GCA_014611495.1 Limonius californicus | reverse complement strand
AGCATATTCTGCTGCCACACCTATTACACACAGAAAACTTTTTTCAATCAATTACAGTTAGATTTCAATGTAAAAAAACTATTGTTTTTATAGTTGACCTTGCTTTTTCTTAATTATTTGTATATTATTTTTTTGTATCATTAAATAATACGTTGAATAGCGATTTCGCATTTGCACTTTAACAATGAATTTAATTTTAGGTACTATTACTAAATTTTTGGGTTCGAAGGCTATAATAATGATTACCTACTCAAAACTGTATATGAATTTAATTTTTACAACATATCTAAGTACAAAGTCAAAATTTGTCGTGGTAGAACTAATAATTAGAATTCGATATTTTCCACCTCCTAGGAAAATCAGGAACGTTGATTCCGAAAATGAGTAGATCTCTGATCTAACAAACGAAGAAGAAGAAGAAGAAGATATTTTCCCGTAGGACCTTAATTTTTACTCGGCCTTCGAGTCAGCTCCATGTCAGAGATGATGATGATGATGATGATATTCTAATTTAGTACAATGTGCTTCTGCTGTAGTTTCCATGTAGCAATGGCGGTGATCGTTTTACTGTAAGAGTGTTTATTCATCATCCATGTATATACACTTAATATACAGGGTAGCTTAATATAATCCGCGTTAATTTTATGGCGGATTCCACTATCACGGCGAAAGCTACAACATCTTATTATGCAATAGAAAAGTTTTTAGAATGAATTACAACTAGATTTCATTCTAAAACTAAAATTTGTAGAGTTGCCCTTGATCTTTCAAATGTTGTATTAACTGTACCATTATTAAATAATATTTTAAAAAACTTGAACAATAGTGTTGGGTTCGAAGACCACAATAATGGCCACAAAGTAATTGAAAATCAAATTTTATTTTGTAGTTTTTAAACTTAATTACAAGCAATTTCAACTTTCTTATTTTGTGTGTGTTTTGGACACTGTTTTGGTCATAATGTAAAAATACTTCTCTGTATTTTTATGTTCATTAATAGACTTATAGCAGGTATTTTGAACCTTTTTTAATGGACGATTTTGACGCAGTTTGTTCGTAATTTAATTAAGTTTAACACATTTTGGGACACCCTGTAGTTTGAATAACTTTTCATGTTTTTTCACACTAATTCACATACTATTAAGAGGCATTTTGAACCTTTTTATACTGGGTGTTTTAGACACAATTTTTGTCGAAGTTTAATTAATTACAAAATAGGGTTGCACAGATTAATCGTCAGATAATTGGCCATATCGCTAATTTTGTTGATTAATCGGTTTTGATAATTAATCTTCCTTGTTTTTTTTATTATTATTAGTAGACAAGTATGTTGTAGCAATAAAACAATGGATGATAGACAAATTTTGGAAAACGTACTGGATTCAATATATACAAATTCATAAGAAACATACACTATTTCCTAAGACACACAATCTAAGCCACATAATTACAATGTAAATAATCGGCCGCAGATTAGTTGGTAACGGCCGATAAATCGGTAATCGGATAATTTGCTTATCGTTGCAATCCTAATTTCAAATATTTAGGGACACCCTGTAGTTTGATTTTTAATGCATTTCCATTTTGAATGACAAGTTCCTAGTAAATACTTTGACACTTCTTATACTGGGTGTTTTAGACACAGTCTTGATCGTCATTTAATTAATTTAAAATAGGGTAGTACTGTAAATCAGCAGATAATCGGTCATAACGGTGTCGATTAATCGGTATTGGCTTTTCCTTTTCCTTGTTTTTTTTTTATTATTATTGGTAGGCACGTATGCTGTAGCAAAAAATAATGGATGATAAGACAGATTTTGGAAAACGTACTTGATTCAACATGTACAAATACATAAGTAATATTTACTATTTCCTAAGACACACAATCTAAGCCGTGTAATAATCGGCTGCAGATTAGTCGGTAACGGCTAATAAATCGGCAATCGGCTAATTTGCTTATCGTTGCAACCCTAATTAATATTTTAATACATTATTATATATAATATTAATAAATAGTTAGGGACACCCCATAGTTTGATTTTTACTGTATTTCCATTTTGAATAGCAAGTCCGTAGTAGATACTTTGAAACTTCTTATACTGGGTGTTTTAGACACAGTTTTGGTCGTCATTTAATTAATTTAAAATAGGGTAGTGTTGGTTAATCAGCAGATAATCGTCATATTGGCAAATTTGTCGATTAATATTAAGACTTGCAGTCAGAGCCACATATTTACATAGTGAATAATTGGCCGTTGATTAGTCGGTAACGGCCGATAAATCTGTAATCGGCTAGTTTGCTTATCCTAATTTCAAATATTAAGGGCACCCAGTAGTTTGATTTTTCTTGTATTTCCATTTTTAATGACAAGTCCCTAGTAAACACTTTGAAGCGTTTTATACTGGGTGTTTTAGACATAGTTCTGGTCGTACTTGAATTAAATTTAAAACATCTTGGGACACCATGAAGTTTGAAGTTTCATATATTTCTATGTTCATTCATAAATCACTAGTAGATACTTTGAAGCTTCTTATACAGGGTGTTTTAGAAACAGTTTTGGTCGTACTTCTATTAAATTTAAAATAAGGTAGTGCTGGTTAATTAGCAGATAATCGGTAATCGGTAATCGGTTATCGATTAATCGGTATCCGCTTTTCGGCTGATTAATCGGTTTTGATAATCAGTTATTCATGAATGTTTATTTTCTATTGAAGGCTTTTACTAGGAGTAACTGCCAATTTAAATTGAAGAGGCATATCATGATCTCTCTTGTACTGTTCTCAATACAGGGATTTTCAAAAATGTCTTTTCGTCCCTTGCTTTACATGAAACTCCCTCTTCGAATCCAAAGGAAAATTGTGCTTTTTTAAATCTCTTCTTGTAATTTTGGTTTAAATATTGTAAGCTGGACTAATGATGTTAAATATTTGTAGACCTACATTTCCATTTATATTTCTTTGATTATTAGCTTATGGTGAGTGTGCTTAATATTATTCTTAGCTTAGGAATGTACAAAATTAAACAGAGTACTCTCCTTCAAAATGTTTTTTATGTTCCTTACCTGTTTTTAATAGCTCGCAACATGCCATTGTTGGGCAGAGGCCCCCCCATTAGGGGGATTGTTGATTTACTCTCCCATAGTGATCAGTCCTCGGTGAAATTCAATTCAATTCAATTAATATGGAAAAACAACGTTTTTAATTATTTTCTTAGCAGATCGTTTAGTTTTGTTTATTTTCCAGAAGTCTTAAGTCTCCACAATTTGTAATTGTATTTTATTTGACAAAAAATAAGATTTATAACTATTTTCATTTTGTGAAAATCAATAATGTCTTCGCCTAAAATAGGGCCCCCGTCGAATTAGAAACCCATTTCGATTATGTTAATGTGGAGGAATTTTAAAAGATTTATACGTAGGTAACATACATGTATGCATAAGTAAACAGACGAGGGCATACTAGGTCACCTTCCAGCAGGTTACGCCATGCCATCAACTTCTTGCATTTCTTGCACGTATTTTGAACGCTGCAAACCAACACCGTGACGCGTACCAAAATAATATTTTTTAGATTACCAGAGATTACCGTTTCCCTGACAAATATTTAATTTTTTCTGGTAGCTTTCGATGCTGCAACTGAAGAAACTTTAAACAAGCATTTTTTGCTGCACGAAATGGTAAAATGAAAAAAAATTGAAAGATATTACTTACCACGTTTTAGATGAATATGGGCTATACAGAAATTACCTTTTTCGCCATAAAGTTGCAAGGAAAAGTTGCAAATAATCATTCACTGTCTATAAATAAACTCGAAGCTGTACATTCTTGTTTCCGAATCGAGTAGGTAACCGCATACTCGATCTTTGCACAGGATCATTATTTGCAAACAGATTGAAGATGGGTATTTATGGTGCGGGCTGTCCAACCTTGATGGTGGTGCTCAGGTATTTGGAAGCCTAATTTACATAATATTAATGTGTTATTATGTAAATTCGTTTTTTAAATGGTTAGATGCCTATAGTACAAGACTCCACCAAAACAGACCGTTCAGAAATATTTTAATAGCCGATTTTACAAATTCGCCAGTTAAGAATGAAGTCTGCCTTCGTCTGAAGTCGGGCAAAGAAAATAATTACAGGGATGTATAGCAGAAAAATCGAACTAACAAATATGAAGCTTCGATAGTAGTTATTGACACATGAATAGTGTAATAAAAAGTGAGGAATCCTGCTGACATATCTGAAGTGTGGTCGAGGAACTTTAAATTTGGAAAAATGTTAATTGATTGTTATAGAAGACAAATAATATTCGCCAACTATGAGGCTGACCTCGCTTTCTTGATCCTGCCAAGGTGTAAATGTATGCGAAAACGTTTAAAATATGTTTAGAAAAGATTTGTTAGCTTGGAATGCGCAAAATTTAGTGATTAACGATTTGGGTCAAGGGGGTCGTTCAAGAAACTCAAAAATGTACGGGGGTTGTTCTGAAAAATTTAACTAATTTAGCTTAAAACTATCAATAGACAGTGCTTGTTCTCAGTCCTCCCTTAAATTTGAAAAACTCTAAACATAAGGTTTTCAAAATCAGCCGAAATTATGAAGATCTGGTTAGAAAATTTAATGGGTAAAAAAGTAATTGTATACAATTGAATATAAAAAATAATTTACATTTTATGTCGCTAAACTGATGGATATCAGTTTCTGCTTATTAAATAGCTATTAAGAGTTCACAGAAATTAGGAAAAAGCGCCTCTTCGAGTACTTTTTCTCTTACGAGACGTAGCGATCTTCCGTCCTATGCTTGTGTTGCGCGTGTTAAAAAACCACAGACATAGGGGATTTACAGCATAACATCGGCTCCGAACTGAAAGAAGTGTGAACATTAATACTGCAGAGAAGATTTATTAGGTGGAATACCTCGCTGGTTTGCCATTGCCTTGTGAAGAACTGCAGTTAAAAATCCGATGTTTTGGCACTGGAAATTAAACCCTAGACTTCCAGTCTAACGCTCTGATCTCTCTAGCCTACGACCGCCTTTTACAAAATGGTCGAAAATTGACCACACATTTACGAGTTTTTAGTGTCATAATTTCTGCATATTTGCTATTTATTTTATGTATTTAATTTTTGTAACTATACTATACTTGATAGTATTAGAAATGGGATTAGAATTAATATGTATAAGAGAACTCACAATTCCTATGGAATATTATCAAAAATCGTTATATTAACTCTGTATTCTATCCACCTGTCTCAAAGTTTAATTCCTATGGAATATCAAAAATCGTTATATTAATTTTGTATTCCATCCACCTGTCTCAATGTTTTCGCTACCGCGTTTAGCGTTATTAGAAGTAAATCCACTGCTATAAACTATTCTTAATTCAACCTTATTAGACGGGATTCTATTCGAAAGTAGTAAACATTTAAACAGTTAGTTAGCAGTTACGCATATTTACACAGTATACAACTTACAGATCTAATTAATTCATTAAACTGTGTTTATGACATTAATGAGTTAATTGCTATTTACCAAAAGTAACTCTATAAGCCGACCTTCTTCAAAGTGTTTCCGATCGTACTATAATTATAGTATTTGTAATAATTTATGGGTTAGGTGTATTATGTACTCCAAAAGTGAAAATAGGGTATCACAATTTTGCATTATGTATATTTTTGTAAAGAATGAAATAACTGAACTCGGTGTTTTGGAAATATTTGTTGTACTATCTCGCGAATGGATACTTATACGTGTGTATTTGGGTTTATGTTTTACCATTTTTTAAATACTCGATAAGCCAATGTTGAGGGGAAATAAAAAATAATTTCAATTCTCGAAAATTCGAGGTATCAAAAATAGCTGAAAAATTACATTACATATTTAAACTTTATTATATTGCAGGAACGGAAAATACTCGCTATTAGATGTCTACAACGAATGCTATACTATACTATTTAAAACAATTGGCATGCCGCCGCCGCCGAAAGTGTTAATGGTCATTGATGGGAAGACTGCCGTAAATCACCATAGGGCGAAAACTCCGCAAATATTTCTGAGAAATTTAACTAGGAGTTACAGAACTATTTGCTAATAGCAAACCTAGTGAACATTGGAATAGGCATTTTGCCGGGAAACGGCTTCTAGTTGGATTAATAAAAAATGTTGAACTATAGAGGTTAGAGTTAGCAAAGTTCGACTGTATTTTCTTTGGATTACGCAAGTACATAGTGTTGATATACAAAAACAATAGTTTCTGTTTTAGAATTTATTTTTTTAACGAATTTTATATAAACAGATATTTAATGTTTAAAAATAAAATATTAGTTCAGTATATTGTTATACTTTGTATTAAACCACTACAGTTCTGTTAATGTTGTTTTCATAATCATTTATCTTACTACACTAGAAATACCAATCAGTCAACATTGATTTTACATATCAACAGAGCTTTGTTTTTAGCTTATTTCGCATGCAAAGTGTAGGGCGCAGCCCACGGGTTCAGCTAGGAATAACAAAGTAGGACTCCAGTATTAGAAATATTTTAAAGATATGAATTGCTATGATTCACAATAACATTCAACCTTATTAATAGTAAAGTGTAAGCTGTGGGCGGCTGTCGTAGTGTGATTGTTGTTTTATTGTTTATATACAAGGTATTTACAACGGCAAATATTCCTTGGCGTCGTCTAATGAATTCTAGAAAAATAGTGCAAATATTTTCTGGGGTCTTATTTTCTGAACGCTGTTGAATTTATTAAATGCAATTTGTCAACATTATTATAGGCAGATACTTGAAACAAAAATTTGTATTATACAGAATGTAATCGCCATATTTAGTATTAACACATTTTACAGAAGATGAGACTTCGAAAATCCTTACAAATAAAATAAATAACCAAAATTGAAAGAAAATAATCAGTTTTAATTATTTATCCGACAGTATAATTAAGCATGCTCACGTAAATTTTTGGTTTCCAATTTGATGTTTATTTTCAAGTACTTTGTGCTTGGTTTTTTGGGCGAGTTTAATAATTTTTTCAATATGTTTCTTTTAGAAGTTTGTGTTTTTGTAGTTTTTGAGGTCTAAAGATGGATTATAGATCATCCGAAAACGTTTACAATTTTCTAAGTTCATATAATTACGTTAAGTATGCAAATAAGTGGATTTAAATTTTTTAATTCTAAATATATCGAATCTACGACCACAACAATGTTTTAAACATTTTTGGGTTCACTAAACATCCTCGAACAACGACGAATCGTCGAGCCATATTTGAACACCCTGTACACAAGAATAACAGGTTTTTCACTTCTTATGTGTGCGAGAATAGAATGTATACAAAACAACAGATTCGTGACGGATTTTAAAAAGGAATATATTTACAGATGCCAGTAGATTTAAGTAGTAAAAAATGTATAAGAAAATGTTACATAAAATAAATAGCCTTTGTTATATTTTATATTCACGTCTTCAAGCCAGAATGTCCACATTCTACAACGTGGTCGGAATTAATTGCGTGGATGCCATTATCTCTGATTTTTCCCAGAAACTTGGATTTTGATGGTTTACGTGACTGTTGCATTTAGTTGTTTTTTCTTGAATATTTTACATTAATTGTAAATGCACTATTTTGTGTTGTTTTCCGGTGGCCCAGCCTTCTTTCAGAAACGTAAAATCCCAAAAAATGTCTTCCATACCTAAATACCTATTAAATTTGTAAACATTAATACTGATTAATGCATTGTGCGTCTGCTTACTTTCTCGAACAGCTTTATTGACGTGTACTTCGCTAGTATTACGTCTTAGTGAAATACCTGAGTGGATTTTTTGGTAGTAGAATGACTGGCCATTAAAAGAATGACCTAAACTTTTCCACGTTTCGGCTGGGAAGATCTGTCGATTTTCTTGATAACTATTAGGTACAGATGTGTTTTGTATCTATAATCGACCATATCTGGTTGTTCATTGCAAAATGCCTTTGCTCAAACGCGAAGTTATTTCAAGGTGAAGTACTTAAGCCAAGCATGAGTGGGTTACACACACATACATTTAAATTTGAATAATGCTCGATTGAGAACATTAATTCATTCGTTATTAATTTCACGTAATAGAAATTCTTAACGACTCAGTGCAGTTGAGAAATAGGCAACCATAGGATATTATTATTAATACTACCTATGTATAATCATTGCTTGGAGAATGGTATTGTAGGGTTCCTTTTTTGGACAACTACGAGAGGGTATTGATATCTAGTTAGCCTGGAAAGTTTCTAGTGAAGAAAAGTGAATATGGTTGTTATGCTTACAACTACATATGATGTTTTATAAATAAGTTGTCAAAGTTTCACATCCATAAGTTGAACGGTGATCAAACTGTGAATTTTTTAAAACAGCTGAGGAAAAGATAGAATTGGAAAAAATCGAGTTCGGTCAGTTATTAAGTATTTATGTTTGAAAGGGGTATCGAGCAAAGAAATTTTTGCCGATATGACAGAAACCTTAGGTGATCAGTGTCCTTCATACGCCACTATTAAAAACTGGGTTGCGGAATATAAAAGAGGAAGATCAGATGTGACAGATGAGCACCGCCCTCGAAGACCAATTTCTGTGATCACTCCGGAAAGCATTGATTCTGTCCGTGATATCATTTTAGAAAATCGACGTATTGGGATTAAAAATATTGCAGAACCATTGCACATTTCCTATGAACGTGTGTGTCACATCATTCATCGCGACTTGGGTATCAGAAAGCTTTCGGCCAAATGTATTCCAAGATGCTTGAACGTTGATCAGAAGCGCGTTCGATTGACAACGTCGAAGGAAATCTGCCGCCGTTATGCAGAAGATTACTCAAACTTTTTGGATCGGCTTGTTAGGTACTATGAACGAAGCGTGGATCCATCACTATGACCAAGAGACTAAACAGCAATCCAAACAGTGGAAGCATGTTGGTTCTCCACGACCCAAAAAATTCCATGTTCAAAAATCGGCTGGCAAGATTCTTCTTTCAGTTTTCTGGGACAAAGATGGGATAATTCTGATAGATTATTTGGAACGGGGTAGAGCTATCACGGGAGCATATTATACTGAGTTGTTAACTAAATTACGTAAGAAAATTGTGGAAAACTTGCCAGAGGTGTGTTCTTTTTGCAAGACAATGCTCCTGCTCACAATTCGTTGATTGTACTGCAAAAAATTGATGAAATTGGTTTTGAATTGATTGACCACCCGTCCTATTCTCCGGATTTAACGCCGCCGGACTATTATTTGTTCCCAAAACTCAAAAAACAATAGGAAGGTAAAAGATTTTCGACAAATGAAGAAGCAATATGTGCCGTTGAGGAGTGGTTTGTAGACCAAGACAAAGATTTTTTAAATGGCTTAGAATGACTTTATGAACGTTTTGTAAAATGTATAAGTCTTGAAAGAGATTATGTTGTATAAAAATAATTTTGGTTGTGGCAGGTTAAGTACTTATCAATACCCCCTCGCAATCATAATTAGAAAATAATTAGAACCTAAACAATAAATTGCAAAAAAACCCCTACAAACTTTTGAAAAGCTTTTGTTGTTAAATAAAGTGAAGGTTATTTTTAAAAATAGCCACTGCAACATGGAAAGTGACGTTTCTACACATTCTTAATCTTGTTAACATACATTAGATGTCACTAATTATGTAAAGAACTACATAAACTTGTTATGCAAAGAAATTATAATCGAACTGTGAAAAAACCAACTCTAGAAAAACAAGATCAAGTTCACACACTGGACTTTGTGTGCTCGTTCGGTATATAAGTTATTAATTATGTCGTTTTCTAACTCACATTTGCCGACCGTATGTTAATATATCTCTCTGCGAATTAATTATAGGCGTGTATACGCGGAAATTGTGTGATTAGAACTGAGAAATATGAAAATTACGCTTACGTGCGTTTGTTCAAGATTCCGTTCGCGTGTTCTCTTTAAATTATACCAGGTAATTTTATAGATATGCATTAAATAAGACAGTTAGAAATTCTTTCTAATATAAAAAGATTTGGAACTGTATTTGCAACAAAAAACAACAGCTAAGAATAGAAAAAGATACAACTATTACTGAACTCTAACAAAATTTCATGAGAATATTAAGTTAATCAAGAAATAATGTGGAAAATTAGTGGTAAAGAAAAAGGGTTTATGAGAATGGAAAACAAAGGGATGTGAAAAATAAAATGCATTATAAGGTATTAGAAGTTAAAAGTAAGGGAGAGGAGGGAGAGTGATAAGTGGAAAGCTGATTAAGAAAGGAAAGGTAACAAGGGACTAAAGTTAGCTTAGACAGAAATACCAAGCTAAGCATGGCCTTTGAAAACTCTTAAATTACAACAATTCCAAGCAATTATAAGCAATTATTTTTTCAATATATTAGTTATTATAGACAATCCCAGATTCTATATCTCAATTTTCAGTTCGAAAAAAATCAGCTGGAAAATATAAAATTATTAGAAGATGAAAAGATGTTAAAACCCCACAAATGAAGATGTGAAGTATGAGGGAAAAGAATTTTTGTTCGTTAGCATTTCAAATTTGGATTTATTTATTGTTATATAGTTATATTAAAAAAAACCATCAGCATGGTCCAGTGGCTAGAGCACTGGTCCAAATCCTCGACTTGATGCCCGGCGAGCAGTCTAGCCAAGTCACTTTAAATAATTGGATACCTGCGTTCGAATGAACAAGGGGCGTG
This sequence comes from Limonius californicus, assembly GCA_014611495.1. Lineage (NCBI taxonomy): Eukaryota > Metazoa > Arthropoda > Insecta > Coleoptera > Elateridae > Limonius > Limonius californicus. Next base: position 11,551 of record JABXWE010032433.1, on the reverse strand, counting down.
ACGCGGTTGTCCACGGTGTGATGGTCACCACATCACCACGTGTCATGTATTTGGCAGGCGACAACCAGGTGCGAGGATACGGGAGTTCCGACCTGCCTCCTTGCAGGTCAGACTCCTTCATGCAGTGTATAGCCTCGCCTTTATTGTATATATATTAGAAAATATTTCGCCGTGGCTTTTTAAAAGGATGCAAACTGTCTATAACCTTCTTAAGCATAATTGACGACATAACCTATCTTACAAAACAAATTCAACAATTCTTGTTATATTATTTTCAATATTTGTATTTTTTTAAATTTATTTATTCATATTACCTCCCCCCCGGAACCGCTTCCGCATTACTTCAAGGGAGTGCGGGCGTCCATACTACTTACGTACGTACATACTAGCCATTCATGCAACATACACCCTAAACTTAGCTAATTGAAATACAGTCGCCTCTGCTGGGGTTCGAACACGCAGCCGACCGGACCGCATTTCCCTGTATCCTCGAGTGGCAGCAATATTTATATTAAACAATATTTCCTACTTCCTAATTTTGTCCAGAATACACTTCTAGAAGATAATTTTGATTCTAATCTTACACATTTTTTCTAATTTTTCTCCGTAGGTGACATTTGAGAATAGTTAAAGCTTGTCGCAGACAGTCATTTTATTTCTTAGAGGCCATCGGTATAATTTTTTTACGACACTGTATATAGATATTAAAAACTAAGCATAGTTTGAAATTGCTATAGTTTTCTAAAAGTCAACATATTTGTAAAATAAGAAGATTAATATGTTCTTAAAGTAAAGGGATTTAGTCTCTATTCGTTTATTTTGAATTGGTTGCTACGGTAACAGTAGTTTTAATGAAAATAAATATTGCAGTGCTGTTATTTTTAAGTAAAATGTATTCGTGAGAACATGCAGAATTCCTTATTATAGAATAGTGAGACTGTACACTTCATGAAGGAGCTTGATCTGTAAGCTGGAAGGTCAGAGCTCCTGTATCCTTGCTCCCACACTCGGTTGTCGCGTACCAAATTCATAATACGTGGTGATGTGGTGGCCATCACGCATTAGACGCTATTACCCCTTGCTTATTCGAACGCAGGTACCTATTTATTGAAAGCGACTGGGTAGGTCTCCCGCCAGGTATTTGGGATTGTGTTATTCCAAAACTGTAAAATCATTATAACGAAATTCTTATTTTATGCAAAACGGTACTCCACTGCACATGTACACTAAGCCGACGAAAATGCGTGGCGATATTATTTGACGATCTGATTATCAGCACGAATTTTACGTATAACACATTGGTGTTTTTGGTTTTTAAATATACGGAAGCGATCGTGGGCCCGATGTCAGCTCGTCAGATTTTTACCTTGAAAATCTGAGATTCAATTCCCAGTACCGAAACATCGAAATTTTAATGGCTGATTTTCAAGGTAATGGCAAACCAGCGGGGTATTCTGCCTAGTAAATCTCCTCTGGTGTAAAAGTGTTCATAGTTCCCGTGGTTCAGAGCCCACGTTAAGCTGTAGGTCCTCTATGTCGGTGGTATTTTATTTTAAAACACGCATCACAGGCATAAGAGAGAAGATCGCTACGTCTCGTAAGGGACAAAGCACTTATAGAAGAAGAAGAAATATATTAGTTTAAAAAATTGTTTTAAAATTATACTGATTTTTGGAAAATTAGGTATTTTTGAAATGGTATTATTCGGAGCAATAGTCCAAATTATAAATAAATATGATCCAGGAATTTGGGCTTATTCAATTTTCATTTCTATCTTACGTTTAGTAAATTTTCGGAAATATTCCTCTTTTCGTAATAGCTTATAAATAAATGCACGCATTGAATAGCAAATAAAAATAAAAGGAATGCAATATTCGTGAAAGTTCTTTACTGTAACTCATTTATTTCCAATAATCGTGGTTTTAATAAGGATCTGGTATTCGATGAATATTCAACGCTCGATTGAATTTCACTGAAATAATGATCGTATGCATGCATTTCTAAGTTTGTGGTTTCCCCTGGACATTCATAAATCATGGAATTTTTCCAGGCGTATTGAAGATATAAATTGTGAATGAAGTTGCATCAGAAGAACGATTATTAACTGTATCAAGACCGCGACTCAATACGCATTCAATACGTTTACGAGAGACAAACCGATCTAGTTCAAGGCGTAATTATATGAAAGTTTCACAAAATTGCAGGGCAATTTTTTACATACCAAACCGCGATTTCGCAAACTAAAAATTGATTTTTTCTGTATGCAATTCTTATGTTAATACAATAATAAATGTGTTACAAATTGCCAATTAAATACCGGTATGAGTTTGTGGTTTCTGTTTAACGGTGACAGAAATGCAATCCTAGTAAGTAGTAGTAACGTAAACTTACACTACTTGCGGATTTATTATTGAACATACTTGCATTATAGAATCATTTTACTTTCCATTAGTTCTCTTGGTTTTATAAAGGAGTGTTTAAGGAAAGCATTATGGTTTGGATTTAATATTTATGTTTTTCTGTGCTTACTCATATGTTCGCTGTTGCGTTTATACATTTTGTATACTGTAACAAATCTACACAGACTATATGTGCCATTTGTTAATATTGTAGAATCCTAGAATGAGCTGTTTGTTAAGAATGCAAAACACAGGGACACACCGCAAATTCATGTTAAAAAAATAAAGCATTTCCAAACCGTGTTACTACTAAAGTGTTTAGTATTTGATTAAATTTAAATTCAATAATCATGATGTTTTAAAATTCTTATAATGTTTTAAAATTCTTATTAAATGAACATTTGATGTATGTTCAAGGTTAGCCGGAAGAAAGTTATTGTAGAATAGGTTGTTCAAGCATCTGGCATAAATTTAAAGCAATTACACGATTGTGCAGATGAAGGTCAAGGCATTAGAGATGATTTAAGCATTAAACAATTTCAAACATGCAGCACGAATATTGCATCGTTTTCTTAAATTTCTGCAGTTCCATATAAAAGTCTATGAACGGAATTTTGTACGGAAATTAAAACGATACTACTTTGTGTAGAATTTTCCGGCTTAGTTCGAAGATATGTGGGAATTTTTTAAATCGACCACATTTGCATATTTTGTTCTTTTTAGTTTGTTTTCATTTCTATTCCTTAAAGCACCATAATGGCGAAACTTTCTCTATTTTCGTATAAATTTTAACTGGAACTTGTCTAGGTTTAAGTGTGTCATAAAAATAATGTACAATGGCCGCGCAAATTTGTGTGTGTTATCAAAACGCCGATAATTATGTGGAAATCTTTGTTGTTTCCGGTTGAGTTACACCGTGCGTGGTCGTGTAATACGGGTTATAAACACGCGGAATGTGGTTTTTAACCCAGGTTTTATGTGTACGAGATACTATACCTCAGACAGCTGATGATTTATAGAAAAGAACTCCTAGGGGACTCGATTCAGTTCGTGTTATGTTTCGCTATGGCCTCGGGATTTAAACATAACTTGATGGGTTGGTGATTATTTTTAAAATTTACAAATTCTAAACCTGATTAAAATACGATACATGCAATTCAGATAAGGAAGTTAAGCGTATTCGATATTATTCTAATTATTGCATGTTACTTTGCTGCATTTCTCCAACGGTTTTAGTAAGTTGATAAGACGAATTTGAAATTATAGTTTATTTCTATGGTTTAAAAACTCTTTATAAGAAACAAATGATTTTCGATATATTGTATATATTCGACTTACGCTTGAAATACAACTAAAGTGCACAAAATAAAATATGTTACCAGAACATTGGCAAAGAGTTAATAAGGGCTAGTTTGAGAAGAGCTGTACTATACGGTGTTGTTGTATATAACACATTGCATTCTGTACACTATATTACACAACAGTGTTTGTTAAAAACGCTCAATTTATTTCAGATCGTTGGTACGTAACAACTCAATTGCAAAGCACTGAATACTAAGGTGTTAAGTTGCACACCACTGTTACAGAAATGTTAAGATGCAGAAGCGCACGGTTACAGGAGTGCTGAAGAAGCGATTGTTTTATAGAAACTAAAACTTCGGCATAACATTGTTTTACAGAAGCATTAAATTGCGAAAGCGCAGCACAATCAGAAGCGCAGAAAAGCCGAGCATGGTTTTAAAGAAACATTCAGTTGCAATAGCGCTGAATCGCAAAGCCTGGGCAACATTGTTTTACGAAGGACATACATTTAAAACCGCGTGTTCAAACCATTTTTATCTGCAGGAACACTTAGATTGATCGTTGTTTTGCAAAAGTACTCAATTGCAATGCGTTGTTTTACACACTGTTGCTATACATAAGTACTCGATGATAAGATCTTTGATTTTACGAATAAGAAACGCGGATGCATACATAATTGTATAGGAGTACTCAGTCAGAATAGCGCTGAATTTTCAGCGCGCTGCTTCATACATTGTTGTCTTGCAGAACTACTCATCTGGAAGATTTCTAAATTACAAAGTGTGGATATGGGGCACTGCTGCAACGCGGAGCAGAGCATGGTTTTGTACAAGCACTGAAGAACGCTGAATGACAGTACGTAATTTTGCACATTGTTATCTTGCAGATGCACTCAACTGTAAGACCACTCAATTGGTTTGCGCAACGTTATATTCCGCGGAAATGTAGAAGCTCGGAAATTCATTGAATTGTTGCACAAGCGCTGAGTAGCAATAGCGCGAATACAGAGCACGGTTTTCAGAATAATTCATCTGTAAGAGCGCTGAGTGGTAGTACGTAATTTTGCACATTGTTGTCTTGCAGATGCAGTCGACTGTAAGACCACTCAATTGGTTTCCGCAGAAATGCAGAAGCTCAGAAACTCGGAGCATTTATGCACAAGAGCTGAGGAGCATCAGCGCTAATACAGAGTATGGTTTTGCAGAATACTTCACCTGTAAGAGCGCTGAATTTTAGTACCTACGTAATTTTGCACATAGTTACCTTGTAGATGAACTCAACTGTAAAACCACTGAATTGTTTTGCGCAACGTAATATTGCGCGGAAATGCAGAAGCGCAGGGCATCCTTGCACAAGCTACAGCTACAGCGCTAATATAGAGCATTGTTTTGCACAGTCATGCATTTGTAAGAGCTCTGAATTGCAGCACGTAATTTTGCACAATCATGCGTTTGTAAGAGCGCTCAATTGCAGTACGTAATTGCACATTGTTATTTTGTAGATGCACTCAACTGTAAGACTACTCAGTTGGTTTTCCCAACATTATATTGCGCAGAATTTCAGGGGATCTTTGCACAAGCGCTGAGTAACAACTGCGTTAATGTAGAGCATGGTTTTGCACAATCGTGCAGCTGTAAGAGCGCTGGATCGGAGTGTGTAATTTAGCACAATCATGCGTTTGTAAGAGCGCTCAATTGCAGTACGTAATTGCACATTGTTGTTTTGTAGATGCACTCAACTGTAAGACCACTCAATTGGTTTGCGCAACATTATTTTGCGAAAAATTTCAGGGGATCGTTGCACAAGCGTTAATATAGAGCATGATTTTGCACAATCGTGCAGCTGTAAGAGCGCTGAATTGGAGTACGTAATTGTGCGCATTGTTTCCTTGCAGATGCACTCAAGTGTAAGACCACTTAATTGTTTTGCACGACGTTATGTTGCGTCGAAGTGCAGAAGCTCAGAAACTCAGGACATCGTTACACAAATGCTGAGTAGCAACAGCGCTAATATAGAGCACGGTTTTGCATAATCATGCATCTGTACGATCGCTAAATTTAAGAAAATTGTTTTGGACATTACTGTTCAGCAGATGCACTTAATTGTACTAGGGTTTAATTGCAGTACGTTAATTTGCACGTGGTTGTTTTTCATATTACTATCTCTTAGAAGCACTCAATTTGCAATTACATTGTGTAGTGCTGTTTTGCACAACTACATAATTGTGTTGCATTGATTACACATCATAAAAAATAATATTTTGATATTCAGTACGAGTAGCAGTGCGAAACTGGTTAATCACAACTATGCTGCCTCATTTTTTTAAAAAGCTTTTACCAAAATGTTCTTCCTTGTTATAAGACCGTTGTGCAATTGCTAGGAATTTTAAAAACTGTTTTCATAATTTTCTTCAGGAATGGTGTAATCGGTTGACTGAAAGTAAAATTTCAATCGGATTTGATAAGTGCAAGGAAGGGTCTGATATTTTAGTGGTATTACTTTATGATAGTTGGCCGATGAGCCGTTCTTTTGAAAACGTTTATAAAAACGATATAGGGGAAGTTTGAGGATTAATAAATATTTGATCGTATAATTTTGTTTAGTGTAACTATACGTATATTAAATGAAGAGCCAATGATTTACTTATGCATTTTGACTGTTGAGAAATAAACGATAAAAAAGTTAACAAAACAACAATCGGTTGCTGATAACAGGTCACTAGTTTCCATTGTTTCTGTGACAGATTCGTTATTTCCTAACAGACCGGCGTTGTATTTTATTGCCTATTTATCGTAACAGTTACCTTCAATGGCGAGTGAGTGAGTAATACATACACACGATATGGGTCCCTTATCGTTACAAAACGGAACGAGGTGAGGCTGCTTTTACTGTTTTGCTATTCCGATATATCGGGCGAACGCTCTGCATGATGTCGATTCACAAAATGTAATGCGGAGACTTCGATGAGCAGTGACGCCAGGAACCGCCCTCAGTTTGTTAACTCGTTAATTAAAATTGGTGAAACAAAATGTGTTAGTGATGATGGAATATTATTCGGTCGGTAGTACTAAAAATATTTAAATCATTTTTGATACGTTGCAGTTGGTTGCTTTTTTATAGCGAAAAAGGTAAAATTAAATTTTTTAACACATTTTTTATTAGCAGTTTGAAGGTTCGAACTCGAATTGATTTCAACAGCGGCTTATTATGGAAGAATTATAATTGACAACTTCCAACACACGTATTCAGTTTACTAAATTCTTTCCAGAAGGTCTTTAGAGGGATCTTGTGATGTTAACCAACAAACCTCTCATTTACCATTTCTGGTAAATGCTGTTGTAGTGAAATTTACAAAATCTTTTTGGGTAGGGTCGGAGGAACATCTTAGGACGTTTGTAGGTTCTGGTAAATGGGAATTGAACAGTGGTTTACCATAAGAGATTCAGGGTTTAAAATATGTGAAGAATAAGGATTAGTATTTTCAAAAAGTGCTTTTGATTTATCACATTTGCAAACCTTTTCAGAAATGTTTAGGAGTATCATAAGAAATTAATTGACTTTCCCTCCATTTTTGTTTAAGTGTAAAAGTTGAACAGTGGTGTAGTGCAAGAAATTTAATTGTAAAATTCGCGAAAGCAACGTAAAACAGTGTAATGAAAATACGTTTGTAGCATAGAACATTTCCAAAACCTTCTTAAAAGGACCCTATAGGGGTTTCTTTTGTGGTTAAGGGACATGTCTCCTATCTCTATTAAATATGTGGTGAACAGTAGCGTATCATGGGAGATTGATAGAATAAAATTCCCAAAAATATAGCACAGCATATAAAATAAGTATATAGTACATCACATTTTAAAAACCTTTAAAAAGGCCTTAGTCTATGATGTTAATCGACTTCCCTTCCATCTTCGGTAAAAACCTGTTGAACAATGGCGTAGCATGGGGGGTTTAAAACAATGAAAAAATGATACAATAGCATTTTTAAAATATGAATATTAAATTTAAAACTTTGAAACCCTTCTTAGAATGTTTTTTGACATCTTTGCCATGGATTTCTACTAAAAGCTTCCTAAACATGGCCTATCATAGTAGACTTAGGGCGGGTTGCACCGACAAGCGTAGTTAAATTAGTTAATTCGTGTTAGCTAATTTCACGTTAAAATTTAATCCCATGTTAACTCGTCAGCAGTTGCAGCAACGAAAATTTAACGGTTGTTACTTAACATCGTATTTATCATTCGTTCGGTAAGTTTCGGTACAAATCTAGTGACATTTTGGTTTTCTGTATGTCAATTGTCATTTCACAGATTTAATAACAGTAACGTAACCTTAAAATAACACGTGAGTAGAGTCCGCTGGTGTTTGTTATTAAAGATGTTCAACATTTCATTGATGTGGGCTTTCGAAAACCGAAATCGCATTTTGAAATCCACTTCATCGTACATCTCGAAAAGATTATTGCGTTTTCTATATAACTTGGGCCTTGGTAACATTCGAACTATCTGCATCAATTCTTCATCTGACGATGTATCATCGTTTGTCAGATCACTTGAAGATGATGATGATGACATTTCTGGCACAACCCACTGCTTTTAAATAAGTAATAGGAAAACTAACCTCGTCTGTTCGTCAAAAATAAACGTTACTTATGTACATAACCAAACTTTAACCAATTTAAGCTGTGTTAAATAATTTAATCATGGCGCATTGGTAGATTAGTTAACCTGTGTTAACTAACACGACTTAAGGTAAACTTACGTCGGTGCAACAGGAATATGGCTAACAACTAGTTAGTTAACTTGAATTAGCTAACACGACTCTAATCAGGGTTGGTGCAACCCGCCCTTAAGTTTGCAAATTCCCGAAATAATATAGGGAAGCATTCAGTATATAAAACTGTCAAATGTTCGTATATTGGCTTTCATATATATAGCTAACTGATATCCTAAAATTCTTGGTAAAAACAGTGGCATATCATGGGAAATTTAATATTTATAAACTTCTATGAAATGTAGGAAATTAATTTCAAGTTATGTATCAGTCCTATAAAATATTCTGTAGTTTTTTTTAGATTGGCCGTTTAATCAATATTCTTCTATATCTCATAAAAGAGTTTTGACCAGTGGCGTATCACGTCAGATTGAAGGGTTGAAAGCTCTAATGAACTATAAGGGATTCATTTCAATACTCTAAACCTTCTTAGAAGGCTTGTAAAAGCTTTTTCTAATCTTGAACAAACATGTCTCCTATTTCTGGTAAAATGGTTTTGAACAGTGGTGTATCATCATTATTTAGGGATTAAAAACAGAAATAAGTATATCTTTTTCACTATAAATATCTACTCCAAAAAAATTCTAACACCTTTTCAGAATGGCTTTAGGAGCTTCTTCTAATTATTAGTTTTTAGACGCCCTTCGTCTTTCTAGTACCTGGATAGTGGCGTATCATTCGGGATTTAGAATTTGAAACCGCCATAGAAATATAGAAAAGTGTTCCCAAAATATCTATCACGTCTGATAATTTTAAGTCATTTTGGGAGGGTTTTAAGAAGTTCTTAGTATGCTAACAATGTTTTGGACAGTGGCATGTCAAGGAAAGCTTTGCGATTGACAAAACAATTACAAAATGGTTTGAAACCTTTTCCGGATATTCTGAACAGTTCCACAGTGAGGATGTTTTTAAAATATTAAATTTTCTTTCATTTATCATTTCCAAAATTTGTGATATCTTTTTGTAGATTTTCAAAAAATGTAGTAGAGGGGTCTAATTTTCCGCTCTTTCTTCCTAAGAAGTAATTTCCTGCATATTGTAGAGAAATTACTAATTTTAAAATTGATCAGATAATGAACTTTTTCATTATTTCTTAAAATTGCCTTTTTGTATACATTTTCCCAAATAGTATTAGGATAGCCTTAGTTAATGTAATATATAGAGTTAGGTTAAAAAGATACAATCAAAAATTTTTAAAACAGATTTTTTACATTTCTGTACACGTCTTGGATCTCTAGGAAGTGAAAAAAGTAGTTTTTACTAAATAATTGTCCGTTGATATGTGTGTGTGACCAATCATATTTTGATAAAATTTGAAATCTAATTGTTATTTAAGTTAGATTTTGCTTACAATTTTCCAATAATATTTAGAAATATTTGACTGCACATCTCAAGTACCAATTGATTTTTAATTGTGATATATTAAACATGTGTTTGTGTTCCTGGAACGGCTTACGTGAAGGAAAATCGAAATCGGTTTCCTGTTTTTGCGAATCTGCTGCGCCTCTGTTTATAAATAATCGAATTATCGCGTAAAAAATCGTCAGTCACATACTTTCTCTAATAAAATGTAGGTGTGCGCGTATTTCCCAAATAAACAAAAACTAATCATAAACCTGTGCAAACAGATAGCGAAATTAATACAAATTCCATAGGAAATACTTTAGATATGATAGATCTGCTTTATGTATTTTTCGCCCATGTTTGTCTGCTCGCTGATAAAATACAAGCGCGGTGTATTAATGAAATGTTAATGCAGTTGCCAAGTGCAAAAGCTCGCGTCTCTGGATTTTAGTTAGTGCCGCTCCTCTCGGAATTTTTAGTTTAATAAGTGTGGGTGAACGATAATCAGGAACACAACTCGCTCCGGTGCATTACTTTATCTGGCCTGCGAAAGACGTTGTAAGTAATTGAACTTAACATAAACTAAAAGTTTCATTCAGACCAAATTGCATGGCACTAGCAAAGGAGCGGCGTGGGCAGTTCTAGTAACAGTGATAAAAGAAAGAGAAATATTATTTGAGGGAGTTTCTGGTGAGCTTGCCGCCTACGCTTATTTATGCTATTACTTAGTGTAATCTTTGCAATTTAGAACGAAAGGATAAATTCTTTTGTGGGAGTGCAACCACTAACCAGATAAGATATTTTTATTGCCTTCGTAAATTAAAGCTTCTTTGTTTGAGCACGTTGAACTGCACGCGAAAATACATTTTGGCGTCGTTTTATTGATAAGTGCGTAGGCTATTAAGTGCTAGATTTCACTAATAAAATGTGTACTAATTTTGAACGTAAATCATTTAATTAACAATTAGTTCTTATCGCATTTTTATTCATTATACGGTCGGTGAAAATAATGAGACCACAAGGAGCAAATATTTTTTACTAATACCCAGACATTCTGTAAGGGACCTGTAAGTGTTTATTATATTATTTACAAGTTTTCCTGTTTTTTAGTTTTCATTCTTTGTTAAAATTAGTAAAATATTTTGAAACATTTATTTTTAACTCGCCATGTTGGAGATAGTTTGACGTACGTACTCCTGACCAATTAAAATACATCTACGAACAGAGGAACTGCGCATGCCCTATTACGAGAAGTTGGTGTGTTCATAAAATAACCACAAATATCAAAGTTTCCTTGTGATGTTTTTGCTTCTGTGCTATAGTAGTTTTTATATCTTCTCAGCGAAAAAAATCTTTTTTCCAGACTTCATAGATTCTCTTTTGCTACTCAAGAGATATACAAGATGTTTTAATTATTACGAAACGAATGATGGGACGCAGTGTAACATCGACTTCTCAGAATTATTGCATGAGCTACGGTTCGCAGACTTATTTAAATGATCCAGGGTATGTACGTCCTGCGAGCCATCAAATTGGGGTGTGTAAATAAATGTTTCTAATTTAAGGCATTTAGTTATCCGTAATTTCTAGAAATAAGTGGACGCGACTGCCTCCCTGGACTTTCCCATACTGGAAACTGTTCATATCATCTTTATTCAACAGTAGAGTTATTTTCCTCAAAACGGTTGTTCAAGTGCTATCCTAAAACCTTGCCTCGTAACGAACAGACTTACAAG
>JABXWE010032431.1:0-16950 GCA_014611495.1 Limonius californicus | reverse complement strand
TCGTCGAAGGGTCACGAGAAGTATACCAGCCTAGTGACAAAGCCGTTCCGTCTTGTACCAAAAAACCAACCCGGAAGGAAGCATTTCCGAACATTGAAAACGCTGACTTCCACCCAGGAACCAAACACCGCTACGCTGAAGGACGAACAACCTGAGGTCGTACACCACTGGTGCCCGGAGCTGATTATCGCAATCAACCCACGTCAAGCATTTGGATGCCACAGCAGCTGATATGCTACATATGTGAGTCTCAAGTGTCTTAAATTTCATGTGAAATTGAATTTAAAATATATTATATTAATTAATACTAACGTAGAGTAATATTTTAATTGTAAGAGCATTTAATTACTCAAAACGTTCAATTATCCTAATTTCCTCAGGAGGAGATAGGCCATTGTGCGATTTGACAATTAACAATTGCGTTTTAGTAAATAAGTTCACGAAGAACGCTCGTAAGCGAGACATCTGGTGTATCGAATAGCGAATACTTAATTACCAGACTACTAGTGTTCTTTGGGTAGGACCCCCGAAATAGGCCATTACTAACATAACTAGACAAAATTAAATAAAAGTTAAAAAGTGCGTCATTTCACGCCGCGTTTATTCCAATTAATACGCTGGATTCAGACATCGACGAATTAATAAATCTTTTCGGAAACCTACTAACAAATTTGGAAATGGCAAATCCACCACAACCCGAATTCGCTGGATATCCACCAGGATTCCATACATCCCTCTTAAACGAAATACCAAAATTCGAAGGAAATCCTTCCGAATTATCAGAATATATAAGAGCTGTAGAAGACATCTTCTTACAGTTTTGGCAAAAAGAAAACCCAACAGCATATATTAACAAGCTTTTACTTTCTGCTGCAAGAAATCGACTTAAAGGTGCTGCTTTAGAAGTAGTGACCGGACAACAAATAGATTCATGGGATGCTCTTAAAGCGATCCTTGTAGAAAATTTCGGTGACCAGAGATCCGAGTTAAATTTAAAAATCGACATATCCCGGCTTAGACAACATGTTAGAGAATCCCCAATTGATTATTTTAATAGATGTAGATCACTACTAGCAATATTAAATTCTAAAATTTCCCTTGGCAATGAACATCAAGCAATAAAAAATTATAAATTGACCGAAGCTAAAAATTTAACACTTACAGCTTATACTAGCGGATTAAATGAACCATTAGGCTCATTCATCAGGAGCCGTGCCCCGCAAACTTTAGAAAGTGCTTTAAGTTATATTAAAGAAGAATTGGACATAAGATATTTTCAAAATTTAAATACTAGAGCCCCACAACAACAATTAAAACTAAATCCAATCCAAACTCACAATAAATTACAGCCTAATTACCAAATACAACAAAATCCCAATCATTATCAACAAAAACCCTATTTTCAACAAAGTCAGCCCCAATTTAGAAATTATCAGCCACCCGTTTACAAATTAAATCCAAATATTCCCCCACAGAGATTCCCAGGATTTCAACCAAATTATGGCAAACCTGGCCAAAACGTTTTTAAACCACAAAAGAATTTCCAGCCCACGTACAAACCCGAACCTATGGATGCATCTACAATAAAAAAACACCCTGCTTCTCAGCAATTAGCGAGACAAGGTCCCGCACCCCCAAGACCAAATTTCCAAAACAATCCGAGACCCAATTTCCAAAATAATTTTAGACCAAATAACTTTTTTCAGCAACAAAATCAAGCGCAAAATTTACATTATCAAGAATTAAATCACCACGACGAATTAAATGAATTTTACCAACATGAATTAGAATTCCCTAGTAACGAATACGAAAACTCTGGCTATGAATACCCTGAACAATTAGAATGCCCTGATTACCCTCATACTAACAACGACAGCCTCGAAAATGATGGCTCAGAACCCACCAATCAAAATGACTACGAGTGCGAAAATTTTCATTAAGAGCCTCGGAAAACATAGAAAGCTTCAGTATCAACGCAAAATCTAACCTTCCCTATATTTTAATACCCAATACTGGCGACAAATTACTAATAGACACCGGCAGTTCAAAAACAATTATTTCCCCCGAATTTGTACAAAGACATTTTCCAAACTCAATTTACCCATACAATTTTGAAATAATTACGTCACACGGAACCACTAAACATAACTTTGTAGCCGACTTACCTATTCAAAATCTTTTTAACGAACAAGGTACTCATACCTGTTATTTATTTAATTTCCACCAAGAATATGTTGGACTTATTGGTTCCGACTTACTTTCAAAATTACCCGCATCTATAGATTATAAATGGATGCATATCCAAACAGAAAAAACCACAGTACCATTCTTTTATAACCCCTCGAAAACCCTACAAGAAATTCAAAAACGAAATGAGTGCAATTTTTCAAAATTAAAATCAAATCGAAATCCATTGAAATCAATAAAAATACCCCCACGTACAGAGTTATTTACAACATTACCTGCAGTTGGCACCAATGGAATAAAATTAGCCCCAAAATTAAAATTTAATGATAATGTTAAAATGCCTTCAGCATTAGTTAAACTCCACAATAACTGGTTCCAAACTAGCCTCATAAACATCTCAGAAGAAACTCAAGAAATAAACATTTATAGCCCCCTATTTCTGGACGAATATGAAACAAATATCAAAAATCAATCAGTACAGATCAACAATTTTAACATTAACAACAGTAACCAAAATATTAAACAAATTTTAAACGAAAACTTAAAAAATAACCTACGAATCGATCACCTCAATGACGAAGAAAAAACACTATTAACCAACTTATGCTATCAGTACAAAAATATATTTTATTCCCCGGACATTCCCCTATCTGCCACTAATTTGACGAAACATCATATTAGGACTAAAACTGACGTACCCATATTCACTAAAACTTACCGCTACCCACACGTCCATAGAGACGAAGTAAAAAGACAGATAACCAAAATGTTGAATGAACAAATAATCGAACCATCAGAATCGCCATACAATTTTCCCATCTGGGTAGTCCCAAAGATGTTGGACGCCTCATGTCAACAAAAATGGCGCATAGTCATCGACTATCGTAAATTAAATGAACAGACAATCGAAGACAAATACCCCCTCCCTCGTATCGAGACCGTGCTAGATAACCTCGGTAGAGCCACATACTTTTCTACCCTAGATCTCGCTTCTGGCTTCCATCAGATCGAGATAGAAAAAGAAGACCGCGAAAAAACAGCCTTTTCGACCGAAGAAGGTCATTTTCAATTTCGAAGGATGCCCTTTGGTCTTAAGAATGCCCCTGCCTCGTTCCAACGAGCAATCAATAATGCCCTAACCGGATTAACACCCCAACAATGCCTTGTATACCTTGATGATATAATCATCTATTCCAAATCCCTAGATGAACATATAAATCGATTAAAAAATGTATTTATTAGATGCCAACAAAGTAATATTAAAATTCAACTAGACAAATCTGAATTCCTAAATAAATCTGTTAAATACCTTGGACATATAATTACTACAGACGGCATAAAGCCAGACCCATCCAAAATTTCAGCCATTAAAAATTTTCCAGCACCCAAGACAAGAACCGAAATAAAATCATTTTTAGGACTATTCGGCTATTATAGAAAATTTGTCAAAGACTTTGCTAAGATAACAAAATTTTTAACGGTTTGCTTAAAAAAGGAAAACAAAATCATACACACCCCAGAATTTTTACAAAATTTCGAGCATTGCAAACAAATTCTTACAAATGAACCCCTACTTCAATACCCCAACTTTGATAAACCTTTTGAATTAACGACTGATGCATCCAAATATGCATTAGGAGCCGTATTGTCGCAAGAAGGTAAACCAGTTTGCTACGCTTCTAGAACTCTGAACGACACAGAACAAAGATACGCAACCATAGAAAGAGAACTTTTAGCAGTTGTGTGGGCAACCAAGCAATTTCGACCCTACCTATACGGTGTTAAATTTACACTATACACCGACCATCGACCTCTTATTTGGCTTCAAAATTTAAAAGAGCCCAACTCAAAATTATCACGATGGGCCGTAAAACTGAGCGAGTTCAGTTTTGACGTCAATTATTTACCCGGAAAACTTAATAAAGTTGCCGATGCGTTGTCACGAATCCAAATTCATCCCATGACAATTGAAACACCTGACGGGCTCAATACTCCAGAACCGCCTAATAATAATGACAGTGTAATGGCGAGTAGATCAAGTACACCCGATATTAATGAAATATTTAACACACCCGCTTTTACCTTCCCAGTAACACCGGAACCCCGTTGTAAAATAATATCGAATCAACTAGTAAAACCACCTGACAAATCACCTGACGAAGACAATAACGACAATG
This sequence comes from Limonius californicus, assembly GCA_014611495.1. Classification (NCBI taxonomy): domain Eukaryota; kingdom Metazoa; phylum Arthropoda; class Insecta; order Coleoptera; family Elateridae; genus Limonius; species Limonius californicus. The sequence continues at coordinate 12,586 of JABXWE010032431.1, read as the reverse complement.
ATTCCCTTGCTGACACCATACATACCCAACAGTCTTCTACCCCTGCGATTGACATAACTAACAGACCCTTACAACACTTCAAAAATCAAATTGAATTTCATAATGTACATGTACCCAAAAATATACGAATAACTAAATATGACGGAATTACACACTATTCTGTATTTATCAGTAATATTAATAAAATAGATACATTTACAAAATTATTGATGGAACATTGTGAACCAAAAATAGATTATCATTGCTACTTTCCCGATGATGAACTTTACCTAGCTTTTTCAAATTTTATTCGAGATATAACCAACGATAATACACCTAAATTTCATCGCTGCATGACACAAGTAACCTATATTATAAATCCTGAAGAACGCCAAATTCAAATCCAAAATTACCATTTGGGAAAAACCAATCATCGTGGCATAACAGAAACGACAGAACACATTAAACGTAAATATTATTGGAAATCCATTAACAAAGACATTACAAATTATATTAACAATTGCCAAACATGTAAAATGCAAAAATATAATAGAAAACCGTTCAAACAACCCCTACAACTTACACCTACTCATAATCGACCATTCCATACCATACATCTCGATATATTTAAAATAAGTAACAGAAGTTATTTAACCATAATTGACTCTTTTTCAAAATTTGCCCAGGCGTATTTCATTGAATCATTAAATTTAACAGACGTTATTGATCAACTGTTTAAATATATTTGCACATTTACTACCCCTAACGTAATCGTTGCCGATGGAGCATTCAACAAAAACATTTTCAAAGACTTTATAGCAATACACAAAATTCAGTTACATATCACAACCCCCCACCACCATCAATCGAATTCTCCCATAGAACGCCTCCATTCAACAATCCTCGAACATTATAGATTATTGACAGACATACCGGAACATCAAAAAATACAGTATTGCATCTTAGCATACAATCACACAATACATTCTAACCTCCACTTGACACCATTTGAGATAGTTTTTGGACACACCGAAAGTAAAAACCCCTTTGACATTGACTATAATAAGACTTACTATCACGACTATTTATCAGAACATAAAACGAAAATGAAAAACCTATATGAAGCTCTACAGGACAGACAAACGGAGACTAAAGAAAAACGCAACGAAAAATTGAACTTGAACCGCAAAAATAAAACTTTTCAATTACAAGAGAAGGTATTTATTAAAACTAATTTTAGAAACAAGAAAGAACCAAAATTTACAGGCCCTTTTATTATATCCCAAATTTTCGATCATGATATTTACGAGTTAACCCCTATTAACCAAGGACCCAAAATTAAAAGACATATTGACGAACTATTACAATTCTCAGAACAACCGCCCTTGCCAATATATCAAAAAGTTTAACCGAATTACAGTTATATAGCCCAAAATCTTTATCTTTACCTTATCCTGTTAACTTACAAACATTACATCTTTATGAATCTATCATTAAATTGAAAATTTATCAAAAAGCCGAAATCTTAACTTTCGTTTATGAAATACCATTAATAAACCCTTCCAAAGACTATCGATACATCCAATTAATACCTTTTCCCGCTCATTCCGAAAACGAATATTTTCAAATGACAATACCCACCTACCGAAATATCCTATTTAGTACTGCATCAAGTATCCCCGTAAATTCCCAACATTGCCGACGTCTCTCTAATCACTACTTTTGCCGACAACCTTACTATTTTTCAATACCCAACGAAAAATTGTGCGAAACACAATTATTAGCTTTCACTGTAAATCAAACCTGCGAACCTTACCTTTTCTATTTAAATAGCTATAAAATTTCACAAATTAATAAATCCACATGGATCTTAAGTTCTCCCAACAAAATAATTATCGATTCGAAATGTCCAAACTATAAAAACAAGAAAATAATAATAGGCTCTTCTTTAATTCAAATAACCAATGATTGTTCTGTCATTGTAGACCAAAAAGATATTCTCTCCTCCTACGATTCTTTTGTCAGTGAAGAAATCGATCCCATATCAATCAATAAACTTCAGTTTCCTCCCAATACACATACCCAAAATTCCAAAATATCAAAAATCGATTTAACTCCTATTAACATACATACGTTACAAGAAAATCAAATTAAATTACAGAAGCAAAGGGAAATATTAGAAAAAAATATAAATTCTCCGATAAGCATGCATTTGTCGCTAATATCTATTGTTTTAATTATCCTTTTTATATTAATTGTTATTATAACAACTATATACCTTTACAAATGTAAACGTGACTCCTTTATTCAAAAAATACAGAAATTGTTAAATTCAAATCAAATTCAAGAAACAGATAACCCTTTGGTACAAATTCAATCTTAGGAAAAATTTTGGCTTCACCAATATTTTTCACTCTTAGGATGGAGGAGTTATGTATTTAGAATTCCCTGAATGGGTAATAGATAAAGTATATTATATTACGCTTCGTTTGAGCGTCATAGGAGTTGTAATTAAGATTAGTTTTAAGTTAAGTTCTCAGTTCTGTTCTGAGATCCTCTTCACAAACATAGCTCCGACATAATTGTACTTTTTAAAATAAATCTTGTTTTTAAAAAGCCTTTTTGTCGTTAACAAAATAAAACTAGCGTGCGGTCCTACAACTGTTATGCGCTGAGGGTGTGCGGCCATTGCAGATTCATACGCGAATGCAAGCAGTGTATGGAAATGCATGTATTGCGTACCCAATCGTAAAGGAGTAGTGCCGAAAATTTAAGAATGGAAAAGAGGGTACTATGGATGAGCCGCAACCAGGTGCACGCTGTACTGCGTTTACAGAAAACTATATGGCATGTGTGGAAGAGAGAAAAGATTTTCGAATTTCAATTAGAGAAATTTCAGAAATTGTTGGCGCGGGTGTAGGATCTGTCCATAGTATTGTTCGTAATGTGAGTTATGGCAAAATTTGTTCGCAATGAATTCCTCGTCTCGTGTCTAATTAACAAAAATGCTTGCGAATGGGCTTATCTCTGCAACACCTCACAGACTATAGGCAAAATGCTGATTACATTCTTCTGTCAATAGTTGCTGATGACCAAACTTGGTGCCATTACTACTAGCCATCCAATAAGTTAGCGTCGATGCAGTGGAAACATTCAGATTCACCACCACCGAAGAAATATAAAGCACAAGACGATGTTAACATGTTGTTTCGACCATGAAGGACCCTTGTTGATAGAGTTTAAGTAACCTGGAGTAACTGTCAATGGAAATCTGTATAATGAAGCTTTGGACAAGCTTCATCAAGCAATAAGACGGAAACAACCAGGAAAACTCACGCGTGGGGTCATTTTCCTGGACGACAATGCCAGGCCTCATGTTGCTCATGTAGTAAAAGAAAATCTTCAACGAAAGAAACGGGAGGTTTTAGACCATCCACCTTATAACCCGGCTCTATTGCCTTGCGATTTCCATATTTTTAGACCACTGAAAAAGGCGTTAAAACAGCGGCATTTTGAGTCTGACGTAGAAGTACAGATGGAGCTGTGGAAGACTTGTTCAATCAGCAGCCACAAGAATAGGATAAGAGGACAAGAGCAGGATATATACGTCCGTTAGTAAAACAAAGCAAAAGAACAATGGTTTGAAGAACAATGCCAGGAAATTGAACAACTCGACAAAAAATATGATTTATTCAACACCCCTAAAAGAATAAAACAAATGGTGGGTTTGTCCAGAAAACCCCAAAATAATGCACTAATGAATGAAAATGAAGAATTAATCCTTGATACCACAAACAAATTGAAGACTTGGTCATAGTATATAGAGAATTTATTTAATGACGACCGCTCACCAAGCTATTGCCTGAACAGCGAAACAGAAGAGACAGGTCCACCTATAACCAAAGACGAGGTAACCTACGCTCTCAGAAAAATGAAGAACAGAAAAGCAACAGGCCCGGGCGAAATACCAGTTGACATAATCAAACTTTTGGAAGACGAACAAATTGAAATTTTTAGAGAATTTCTAAATTCAGTGTATGTCACAGGGGAAATACCAGCTGAATGGCTGAGCTCATCGTTTATAATGACTCCTAAAAAACCAAATGCAAAAAGATGCGAAGAACACCGCACCCTAAGTTTGATGAGTCATGCACTCAAAATGCTCCTCAAAATAATCCATTAACGAATCGACTGCAAACTGGAAGAAGAAATAAGCGACACCCAATTCGGGTTCCGATATGGATTAGGATGTCGAGAAGCTCTCTTTGGGATTAACGTTCTAACCCAAAGATGTCTGGACGTCAATAAAGAGGTGTGTGCGTGCTTCATCGACTATGAAAAGGCGTTCGACCAGGTCCGCCACGGTCACCTCCTGAAACTCTTGAAAAAGAACCAAATAGACTAGCGAGATATGCGCATCATAAAAAAACTATATATCAATCAAAACGCCATTATACACAGACGAAATAAAAGCTAGAATTAAAATAGTAAGAAATACATTCTGTAAGATGAAAAACTTCTTCTGCTGTAGACAATTGAGCAAAAACTTAAAATCAGAATGATAAGATGCTACATACAACTTATCCTGCTGTACGGTATAGAAGCTGCAACACTTAAAACCTACTCCATAAACAGACTCAAAGCGTTTGAGATGTGGATATTTAGAAGGATTTTTAGAGTTCCTTGGAAGGACAGCATCACAAATGAGGAAGTATTACGCAGAATGTCGACCGAAAGAGAACTGGTCAACATGATAAAATGCCGAAAACTGGAATATCTCGGGCATGTGATGAGAGGACAGAGATATGAAATTCTGCGACGTGTCATCCAGGGCAAGATTGAAGAAAAGCGTAACGTAAGAAGACCAAGAATTTCGTGTTTCCGCAACTTAAGAGACTGTTTCGACTGCACCTCAAACCAACTATTTAGAGCAGCCGTAAACAAGATCCAAATTATCATGATGGTCGCCAACCTTCAACCTAAGACGGCGCCTTAAGAAAGAAGTGAAACAATGGGATAGGTGCCTTAACTGTGACGGTAATTATTCGTAATTAAATTGTTGAATACATTTGTTATAAAGCAAAGATGGTTTTCAATTGAACACACCTCGTATAACATTTACATTGACTAATGTAACCTAATGTCAACCAACTGCCAAATATATTCTATGTTACCTAATCTCACTTTACCGTATTCCCAACTGACTCTATTTATCTATACTCAAACTAAAATAAATCTAATCCGACTGACCTTACTTCAAGGTGGATAGAAACTGCACTTGCTTAGCCTAATTTAAGTCAACTATAAACAAAAACCTTGATATGGTCTTAGTAATATTGATGTACTTTAAAAAATTCCTAGCACTGGTGTCTCAATACAGTTTTCAGACATGCATATTGCATAGGTATACGGATACATATGAGAAAGAAAGTTGGCTTTAAAGAAATACATATATGCAATTAACTAAAACGACAGAAATGAGATCTTGTTCAGGAATAATAATAATTTTTGATACTGATTAATATCAACTGTCTAAACAAGGATATATATGGATAAAAGTAAACAAAACCTTGCGTTTTACACCTACTAAAGGTTACAGTTTGTTTGTGCTATTTATTCAGGCTGCCATGGTTAGCGCCATAAATCGCTTACCCACACCCTTTCCTTGTTCCACGACGCAGCGTGGGTAACCTTAACAACTTCAATTTCTCGCAAATCACTCTATCACTACTAGAATTACTTGCTATTTCATGCCTGAAGATTGGGAATCAAATCGACACTAAAATATTTTAAAAGGGTGTTTTAGTTGCCATGGAGACCAGACAGGTTGAAGTAACCAGGATTATGTTTGCAACGTATGTAACAAGCATTTCGCGCCTGTATGAAGGTTACGAAGTAATCAATCTTGCTTGAAGTTTTCAAATCTGCAAACCGGTTTTATGCCGGACTAGCACTCTGAAACGCTGACCATAATGGACGGAGTGAAACAGAGAAACTTTTCACTTTCTTATATTTCTAGTATTGATTATATTGAGCATCTTGCTATTCGAAATACAAACTGGCGAAAGCCTTTGCCTGGACTGTGCGATACTTTCAATAATAATTTCTAAATGGGTAGGTTGACGAAATAGGAACAAGTTGATACCTTGTTTAGTATACAGGGTGGCCCGCCGCAAACAAAACAAACGTATTTTGAGACAGTAAACCTCAACGCTTCGAAAAACGCCTTGTTTAGGGTATGCCAACGTAATTTGCCAGGAGGGGCATGTAATACGGCTGTTTCCATTCACTTAGCTTCAACCCCAAAATTGGGTTAACTTTCGCCCTAAAAATTTTAAATTGCAAGCTGAATCGAAAGACATTTCATTTAAAAGCTCCATGAATTTGCTTTACAGTAGTGTTTTTATTTTTGGATTCAAAGTCAGCGTCACGCCATATTCCGTAGTTGTCCTTGATTTTTTTGAACATTTAAAATTATTTATTCCATTTCAGAAAGAGTTGAAATAATTTTCTCTTTTTTCGGAAACAATTAATGTGCCAGTAAAAGCGCTGAATTATTCAACTAGCAACACGCAGATAATCGTGTGAATTGCAAGTATGACTTGGAGTTAGTAAGAAAATTTCACGAGATAGGGCAAATAAAAACGAAATGCTGAAAATCGGATAAGAAATAAAGCGGTGAATGTCGCTGCTGTGGGCCACGTTGTTATGGCGCCTACGTTGAGTACAAGGCAAATGGCTATTATATCGAGATTCAACAAATCTTGAAACACCATAAGTTTTACCTCCACAAGCTTCATTAGCTACAAGAACTCAATGAGGGCGACATTGACCATCGTTTATAATTCTGTGAGGGTGTAAGTGAAAGAATAATAAATAATCAACATTTTCTTTTTACCGATGAATTCACTTCTATCGTAAATGGTTCAGCCAATCATTATAATTGTCTCTCAGTTAGATTCTAATTCGAAGATATTTTACGAAACACATACTCAACGTCCCGAAAAATTATATATTTGAGCTGATACTTTTGGTGATCCTCCCTCCCGCCGGTCCTCTTTCCTTACTTGGAAATTTTACTAGACAGATGTACCCGAAATTATTACAAGACAGCATTGATTGAATGTTAACTGATATTATAGAGAATGAGGGTCATTACTTCTAAGATTCTTTAATATTCCAACAAGACGGAGCTCCTCCGCATTACGCACTGGTTGTTCGACAGTATTTGGAGAGAAAATCTCTTTTTGTGGGCTCATTTAAAGAGTAAAATTTACGCAACCCAACTCGATTCTCAAGATTTACGACAACGCATAAAGCGCAATTCACACATGCTTCAGAATGTGCTACGACATTTTAAACAGAACCTTTATTACTGTATGGACGCCGGAGGTGCTCATTTCGAACATCTGCTAAGTATCATCAAATTTTGGGCTGCATTTCCGCGAAAACTAATGCTCAGAATGAAAAAAACACTACTGTGCAAATGCATCGAACTTTGAAATGGCATATCTTTTGATACCCCATTTCCATTTGAAATTTTAAGATGAAAATCACCCCAATTTTGGGGTTGAACTTAAGTAAACGGAAATAGCCGTATTACATCTCCCCCGGGGAAAATAATTTCACGTGTTTGGGGTTTTTCCAAGAATTAGTTTAGTGTTACAAAACATGTTTCGGTGGACCACCCTATATATAAAATGTACTTGAGAGTGTATATTTGTGCTGCAAGAACAAGCATGATATAGGTAACTAAACGTAACATTTGCGAAAATGCATGGCGTCAGAGACACGATTCCGTTATAAATAAAATACCATTTTAAAAGGCTTCAAACCCTTTACCGGATCTCAACATCAACACCAAAATCCTTAGAACTGCTTGTAGAAAACATTTTTGGTATTGTACTGGTTGTCCAAAAAAAGATACTTCCTTGAAGATCTAAAATTATAATTTTTCCACTAATTTTAAACTTTCTTCTTACTATGGAATCTTTTTCTTCTGTTAATTACCTACAATGGAGTAGGTTCTATGAGCCCTCTTTGCACGTATGACGCGCAGAGCCTAGCCTAACCGTCGAACAGAGAAAAGAAGTTCCAGTACATGGTTTGTGATTGTCAAAGATGTTCGATGAATGACAACCGGGACCGACGGCTTTACGTGCCTTCCAAAGCGCAACCGGCTGCATATGCCACTATATTGATTCACCCATCCATGTACTTACCAGCGCGGATTGAGCTGTACTACGAATACCGTATGGCCGACCTCCGCAGTGTTCCGCTATGCAACCGACACAAAATAAATAGGTTTCAACAACCCAAAACGAATCTCCCTATTTTGCAGCAGCGGTTTCTAAATGGTTACATATAAAATCTATCTGTTTTTAGATATGATTCAGAGTTTATAAAAATAGAGTTTCCTTATACTATGTATAAGCATAGGCTAATAAATACCTAGACGTCTGGCCAATGTATTCATTTTATGGGTTAGTGTGGGACCTGTTCTAACAACGGCGCCACCGTCGGTCACAATGTCGTAACAATCAGCGCGCTACGTCCTGTCAACATTATGAACTGAGTGAGAACTCAGGTACCTAGGCACGTCTTTTCTCACTGCAAAATTAAAGCTTATAGATAAGGCACGTAGATAAAGATTTCAAATTCCCCAAAGCATTCCATTTCAGGTAAAAAGGTTTTGTTTACATCAGACATGATATTACACATTGTAAATGATGCTAAAGTGTTGGTAGATATGAAGTACCTCCATGTTTTCTTGGATTAATGCAGTCGGCAAGGTCAACTTTTAATTTACTTTATAATAATTTAAAAATTATTTAAATCGGGACGCCTTAGAAATTTTTTTATTAGTAATACGGAATAAGGGGGGTTTTAATCATAACTCTACTTCCAAATCCATGAGATTTAGACACTTGTTTTGCCCAAATTAAAAACATTCGTGTTAAGTTCTAATTGCGAAGAAGATGAAAGTGATTTTATTTATAACAATTATCACACGCACGTTTTCCAATATAGGTACCTGCATCATGTCGTCTTTTAGAATACGTGAATCTGAACATCTTTATAAAACGTCATTAAATCAAAATTAGCAAAACACTTCGCCTGGACTTTCCCATACTTTAAACTGTCCCACAAATCATGTCCAATTTTTTTTCCCTATTCGGATTTTTTTTCAAAAGTTACCGTTGTGTTATAACATTGATTACTTATTAACTAGGCGTTTAAATCAGGACTCGTTAGAAAATTGTTTTTCAGTAATACGGAATAAGGGGGTTTTAATTATAACCCTACTTCAAAATCCTTTAGATTGTCTTTTAGACACTTGTTTTGCGCAAATTTAAAAAAAATTACTGCAAGTTCTAATTGCGAAGATGATGACAGTGAATTTATTTTTAACAATTATGATACACAACCCTTAACCACGGCTCCCGATGCAACTGCATCATGTTGTTTTTTAGAAAACGTGAACCTGACCATCAGCAAATCGTCATTAAAAACTGCTACATTAGAAAATTGTTCAGTGAGATATACTGCTGGATTCATTTTACGTAAATGTTTATCTAAATTTAAGTGCAACAAATGCGAAAACGTGTTAAAAAGCTGTTCTGTTATGAACGAATCTACTGAAGAGCTTATTAAACAAAAAGCTTATCAAACCAGGACTAATTTAGAATTAGGTAACTTATGTCCGCCCTCAAATTTAACAAACGATGTGGTACTGACAACTTTGAAGGTGTTTGAAGAAGTCTACCCAAAGATTAAACATAATTGTAATATACTTAATAATTTATATAAAGTTGCAGAAAAGCAAGTAATACAAATGTTTCCCGAATTCTTAATTTCTGTTGAAAATGAGGAGTGTGAAAAGCACCGCAAATTCATAATTAGGTATGCTTTATTGGTACGTCTTTTGAAGCAGACCACTTGGGAATCTCGACTTATTCGCAAAGCTAAAACAAGAGTTGCAAAATTGCGAAACTTAACCCACACTTAAATGTGTATACGTTATTGATGGCTGTTACTTCTTCTTAAGATCATTTAGATGTACTACTGTTTGTGTAATTATAAATAAACTCTGCGTTAATAAAATTATCTACGTTGCAAATTTATTTTTTCTTTATATACCTACATACTTATATATACATACAGAGTGTTCCAAATTCGAAGGCTACCATGAGAACATTGAAAAAAACAAAAATTTAATTTTTCAAAAAAGATATTCACTTTCAAAAATTATACCAATTTATTTACTTACGATGTTTAATAGGAAGCGCCTGTCTAGTATATACAGATTAAATATTTATAGGCAAGGATTGTAAGTGACTTTCTAGGCTAGGTAAAATTTGGAAACATTTTCATTAAAATAATACCATCATAACACCTTATTCTTGGGGTTAAGGCGGTATGGGCTTTGCTACCTGCTTCTGAGTTAACGTGGCCCAGGTAAACGATGTAGAAAATCTGTCATTTGAAAGTGTATTTGGTCAACTGCAGGTAGTACTGGAAATAACTGACAGCGCCATCTTTCGCAAAGGTCCCAGCGGGTTTAGATTGAATCTAGTTTGTCATTTACTTGAGACGTCTAGGTATTTATTAGCCTATTGTATAAGTAACAACAACTAATTACTTACAGTAGAAAAACTGCCAGTCTTTATCGATTCTAATTTATCGATTTAAGCTAAGTTGAGCATCTAGATTTAGTTTCGTTGTATCTTGAACTTTGAATTAAATTTTATCAATGAATAGCAAACGTGGAGCTATATAAGAACTGCCAATATTGAGGTTTTCCAGGTGACTAACCTGGTATGTCGTATATGAACCCGAATATGGAATACAAGAAATCATTAACAGCAAATAAAATGAAATCTTGTTTATTTACAATTGAAAACTTCTGTGTTTCATTGGTTTCTGTTCATAAACTTTATCTTAAACTTAAGTAGTGAAATTAATAAAATATATGAAGTAATTTAGTGAATTGATTCATTGATTTAAGTGTAAGTGCGATAGATCTTATACAATCTTACCATATGTAGACAGAAATAGAAGTAGTCATTAAATCGTTGATTAGTTAAATAGTTCATCATCACAAACAGTGAAAATTCTAAATTTAAAATAATCTTGAGTAACGAAATCTAACCGTTTCTAACCATCACAAATAATACCATGATAAATAATAACATTAAAACTCTAAAAAATATAAAAACTATCTTTAAGACTGCTACAAAATACAACGTTTGAAGCCCATTGACAACGTCTGGAAACCCATCAAAATCTGCATTTCGTTTTAAATTAGAACAAATAAGAGCTGAATAAGATATTTAAGTATACCAAACCCCAATAAACGTTAAGATACGTATAGCATAATCCTATATACGAGGTGTGTTTAATTACAATCCATCTATACTTTATAGAAGATGCTGCTGATTGAACAAGTCTTCCACAGCTATCACTACTTCTGCTTTAGACTCAAAATTCCGACCTTTTAACGCCTTTTTCAGCGGTCCAAAAATATGGCAATCGCAAGGCAATACATCGGGGCTGTAGGGGGGATGCTCTAAAACCTTCCATTTCTTTCGTTGAAGATTTTCTTTTACCACATTAGCAATATGAGGTTTAGCATTGTCTTGCAGCAAAATAACCCGACGCTTAAGTTTTCTTGAATGTTTCCGTCGTATTGCTTGATGAAGTTTGTTCAAAGTTTCATTTTACAGATTTGCATTGGCATTTACTCCAGGTTTCTTAAACTCTATCAACAAGGGTCATGCATGGTCGAAAGAAATGTTAACATCACCTTACCTGCAGATGATTGTGCTTTAAACTTCTTCGGTGGTAAACTTGAATGTTTCCACTGCATCGACGATAACTTACTGGATGGCTCGTAGTAATGGCACCGAGTTTCGTAAGCAGCAACTATTAACAGAAGAAAGTCATCGCCATTTTGCCTATAGTCTGTGAGGTGTTGCAGAGATAAGCCCAGTCGCAATTGGGAACAAACTTTGCTGTAACCCAGATTACGAATAATATTATGGACAGATCCTACACTCGCACCAATAATTTCTGAAATTCCTCTAATTGAATTTCGACGATTTTCTCTAATAAGGCCTTCCACAGATTCCATATTGTTTTCTATTAATGCAGTACACCGTGCACCTGGTCGCAACTCATCCATAGTCTCCTCTTTTCCATTCTTACATTTTCGGCACCATTCCTTTACAGTTCTGTGTCTCAAAAACCCGGGAAACCTAGTCCATTTTCTCAAACCTTCTTGATGTATTTTAACAGCATTAGAGAATAATGTTTTAGAATCTCTTAAATCCCTCTAAAGATGTAAAGTAGTTTATCTTACTTAAAATTCTCTACATCAGAAGACCAAAACCTTGAATCTCTACAAATCCATGTAAATGCTTTAAACTGTTAAAAATTAATTTAAATATGTAGTATGGAGTGATTACTTTAAGTGCGTCTGGGTGATGAACAAGGCTCGGATTTATATGCACGCTAAAGTTACAAAATATGCGCATATATATGCACACAAAATTGGTTAAATATGCACTTATTTATGTAAAATATGCCGTATTATATGCAAAATATG